>CAOKZL010000237.1:600000-835711 GCA_948472985.1 Iguana delicatissima
GAGGAAATGAAGGAGGGAGGGGGAATAGCCTGCCCATTTTTTCAATCAGACTCATTACAGGGGTATAGCTTCCAGGGAGGACAAGATAAGGGCACTGCCCCCCAGATAAGAATTCTGCCCCTGATGTAATTTTCCTTCAGTCTCCAAATTTCTAGCATTACAGTCACTTAAAACTGCAGTCAATCATTTAGAAATGTATTTCGGCAGGCAAAGAAAAAGGGTAGGCAAAGTAACCGAGGGCAAGCAAACACAGCAAATAGAAGAGTTCTGGGTATGAACAATTTTCAGTGTCCCACTCTGTGCAGGGGAGACTGAAGGGAAATTTTGCAGGGGAGAAGAATTCTCTTTTGGGGTGCAATGCCCTTATCCCTCTCCTTCCCTTTTAGCCGAACCCCTGCTTGATTCACTACTTGCTTTAGCCCCGTAGAGGTTGGCTGGATTATCAGTGGTGCAGTGAATTCATTTTTTATTCCAGACTTTCAAGGAGCTATTGAAAGTACTGATAGATAGGTTTCAAGACCTTGGATAGTTCTCTTAAAGTCTGGAACAAGACTCAAAATGGATTTACTACACACCTTCTGTGGAGGTCACTTGACATCAAAGGCAACATGGTAAGAAAAGCACCCACTCAAAGCTGTTCCTTTTAAAAAAGTAGCTGATTTTTCAACTTGGTTTTTATACAAAAAGAAATAGCTCAGTAACCTCTGTGTCTGTTATTACAGAAAACTAGAGAATCCCTGTGAATCTCTATTGCGATTCCTTATTCTGATGGAAGCAACCCTTTGTTCACTAAAGTTTAGCAACCTATATGAAGCATTACCTTTGGTCTTGGAAAAGGTGCGTTTGGATCCCCAGCATCACTGACTATTCTCTCAAGGTGGCTAAAATGGACCATGGAACTGCCAGATATAATTATGCCAGCAGAATAATATTTGGATATCTTGAAAGAGTAATAACAGGTGGATGTCTAGTTCCTGAAAGGTGACCACATCCCCTTGAAGGTTACATGGTACTATCTGTCTGCCTGTCTGTCTGCCTGCCTGCCTGCCTGCCTGTCCGTCCGTCCGTCCTGTCCGTCCGTCCGTCCGTCCGTCCGTCCGTCCGTCCATCCATCCATCTGGGATGTAAGTAGTATTTGCCAATAGCTTTGTTCTAACTCTAGTCACACGGAGAGGTATCACGCTGTGGTTTCTCAGACGCTGACACATTTGAGCTTCTGTGAATCAAGTAGAAAATGACTGAGTCTCCCTAGATATAGCAATTATAAAGCAAAGGCACAGAAGTTATGTTCAGCCATAATCTGTAAATGCTAGATGTTAGACTATGTATGCTTTTTTTGGTCCCCTTTTCACATGAGACTGTTGAATACAGTAGAAAGAACTGTGGCCAGATCTAGATGCCACATTTCAAGCACAGCTGAAGGATAGACATTTTCTCCCTTTTTTGGACTACAATTCCCAGAATCCCCCAGCGAGCATGAGCAATGCTGTTTGGTAGATTCTGGGAGCTGTAGTGCATAAAGTAACTTTCCACAGCTCTGACAGAGGGACACTGAGACACCAGAGCTTGCCCAAACAAGGGCAATCGGGTCTTCAAAAGACCTGATAGATTTAGCCTCAATTATCATATATAGGGTATAATGCCCTGCATAAAGCGGCAGCATCATAAATGCAGCAGTGTAGTGGAACCAGAAATCCTAGGGTTGAAATACCGGGACTTTTTGATTAGCGGGGATGATGCCACCATCATCACAACCTTTAGTCTTCCACATTTCCTCTGAGCTTAGCTGCACTTCTCATAGTAGCTATCCGATGGGAACGGGTATTGTCAACAGCAATGTATTGTTATGAGCCATCCTTGCTATTATACAAAAATATTTTGGGTGACTTGGTGCGGACTGGTCAGCTGGGACCCCTTTAGCTTCACTGGCTCCTGGTGGAAAGGAAAACCGCTAGAACTGATTTTTTGATATGGATCAACTCTCTTTGGGGGTATGGTTGGAGAGTTCAGGGGTTACACTTCAGAATATCTCCCTGCACCACTGGTTGCTGGACTGAACAGCTGTTTCAGAAGATGGAACATAATTGTTTTCTGACACTCTAAGATGAGAACTGCATCACAAGTGTCTGTGTTTGTAGTCCGGTTTTCAAGGTGAATTATTAGAGACTTGTATATTTTGGCTGTGACCATTGGAATTTCATCTGGGTACTTTATATATACCACATTACTGATGAAGATGGTTTGAAATGACTTCACATTCCCATGAGTAGTTGTATCAGTTAGTTCCTCTGTGCTACACAGCCTTTTCTGGAATATTCTATTTGGCATGCATGACCAACCTTCGTGTCAATTTTAAGGAATGTTTGAAATCTCTAAGCCTAGTTGTGGAATCTCCTGTGAGGACTGAAGGACTATTTACTAGAAGTCACATCTATTACTCAGCAGTTATGGTTGAGTATTGTGCTAGAACATGTCTCCATAAGTTATTGTGTATTGTATTATTGTGTGTCCACAGGTTATCCCTGTCTGTTTTCTCTCTCTCTCTCTCTCTTTTTTTTTTTGCACTTCTTATATTGTATGTTGGTTTATTTAAAGTTTACAGATTATTTGTCTGAAGTTTTTCTTTCCTTTGGTCTTTACTGAAGGTGTCTCAGAAGATGGGTCATAATTGTTTTCTGATACTCTTGAGGTCAGAATAAATTGTGTAAACATTGCAAGGAAAAAGAATTCGGGTAGTCATTAAGAGAAACTTTCAACAGTAAGAGCCATTTGACAATGGAACTGGGGAGCGACGGATTCTGTGACCATGCAGGATGGGGGATTTAGGGAGTTGGAGAATTTAAAAAGTAACTTTTTTCAAGCTGTATTTAAAACTTACTGAGTGATTATCCTACACTTCTTGGAGAAAGGACTGGATTTTTAAAAATGTGATTTTAATGATGGGAACCAGCTAAACAGTAGCTTCCTAACACACTATCCTGGCTTTTTTTCCTGATGTTTTCCTCCCTCCATCTCTATTTTTTAAAAAAATTCTTTCTCTCTCTTTCCTGTTCTGTGTTGACTGTCAAACTTGTTACACTTTTGCTGATTAGCAAATGCTTTAGCAGCCCTCTGATTAGTAGCTGCACTGCTGCGGTGAGCAACATCCAGCCATTTCCACACTACACTGTTATAGTGCTATTATTCCACTTTCAACGTCCTGTGCATTCTGGGGTGTGTAGTTTCCTGAGGCCAAAGAGCAATCTGGCTGAGAATTCTAAAGGCCCCTCCCTAGGCTGCAAACCCCAGGATTCCATAGGATGTTGAAAGTGGAATAATAGCACTATAACAGTGCAGTGCGGAAACGGCCATCCATCTAGCAGCTAAAGAGTAACTCTTATACTGGACTGTCCCTTTTAACCCCAGATATTAGCAAATGCCCAGAGAAAACCATAGCTCTCCGGAGAAGAGGGAAGGATGGGCGGGAGTAAGACTGAAACTCTTGGTTAAAAAAATGCCAAGAAGATGCCGGGAAGTGTGTCCATCTGTGGGTAATGCACATTAAGAAGAATATCTAGCCAGGTGGAAATGATGTATCCATGGGCTGCATGTGGATTTCAAGGCTGATTTTATGGGGTGCATTTCTAGAGTGTTTTTCCTCCCCAAAAATAGACAGCAAACTTCTAGTCACTTCCAGTTTGGGGAGAAAAACAAAATAGCATTTTGGGAGAGGGGGTGAGCCATGGCATGGCATGGCATGGCATGGCATGGAGGCGACTGGACCCCAGATCCCAAGAGTTTGTCCTCTGCTGATGAAGAGAAATAAGAACAGATTTAGAGGAGGGTGATGAAGGTGGTAGGACGTGTCAAAACTACTCCTGTGAAGGCACACTGAGAGAACCGTATGCACTTAGCCTGGAGAAGAGGAGCTGGAGGTCGAACATGATAACCATCTTCAAAACCTGGAGAGCTGCTGCACAAGGCCAGGTCAAGACGTGCTGCTGCCTGAGGCAGAAGAGCATATGGCCTCCACCCCCACAGTCAGCCAAGTCAAGGTGGTGCATAGTACCAAGGCCAGCCAAGTTATTTTGGCATATGAGATAGAACATCTCACACATACCTCTCACTCCGCCTGGCAATAAAATAACAACATGGGATAACTAACCATTTGTTGCCTTAAAAATCTGCTGCCTTCACTCTGCCTGATGGTAGGCCTGGCCCTGTAGAATGAGGTTGAGAGCTGTTTCTACCGAGAATGCAGACTTGCTTCAAATGGGCTACAAATCGTTGGATTTCAGTAAAACATCCAGAGAAAATTTTTGATAAGTTTATCAGTGGAATTATTTACCCAGAAAGGTAAGGAGCTTATTGGAAATCTTCAAGGAGAGGTTTGGTGGCCACCCGTTGAGGATACTATAACACTAGTTTCCTGTCTTGACCAAGGGGCTAAATAGAGTATAAAATGCTCTTCCAAATTTCTGTGAAAATTGATGTGCCATCATTCTCAGACTCATTCTCAAGGTTAGACTGTTAGAATTTGAGCCAGTGAGAAACTTTTCCTACTCTTTTTGCCTGCTTCTAGCAAACAGGAGGAAAGGAGGAGATCTGTTCTTAAAGTTTACCATTTTAGACTGTGAGTTATGAACGAACAGCAGCTCCAAAGAGAAATTCTGTACTGGGGGCAAGGAACGTTTGGCCCTCCAGATGTTGTTCAAGTGCCACATCAGCCGTAGATGCTACAGTAAGCCACAGTGTAGTTTGCTGAAATGTGGTTTGTTGTAAGGTGTGAAACTGCTTCTACTAAAAAGCCATGGTTTGTTTGTCAGCCTGAAACCACCATTTGAATCCATCATTTGTTGATGTGATTCTAGGACACAGCCCTGGGAAAGGGCTGCTTTTCACTCAGATAGGAACAGGATGGCTGCCTGTTACTCCTTTACCAGTTCTGTATTTTGATGGAGCTGAGCAATGTGAGAGGAAGGAGGAAAAGTTATATAGATGGCCGCTTCATTGCCTTGCAGTGTCTTTTTCATTCGTCCTAGAATTTCCTAGTTTCAGTATCTGAATGGGCCACTTGGGGGAACCAGAGAGCACTTCTCTGTATTTTTCAACAGTGTAAAAGTAATGGTAACAGTCACTTGTTATTAACAGATGACCCAGTGAATTACATTTCTAGTCTAAGCTGGGGAGGTGAGAGTAATAACTACATCATTCCTTCTAAAAAGGTAACATTCCGAGTGATGAAATGCCCTCTTCTACTAAAATAATACATACATTTGTTTGAGAAGACTATGGCACGTCTTCAACTTGGCTTAGGGGCTTCAGGTAAAGATGTTAAATTTCCAGAGGTTTTGAAGCTACATGGGGAGGGGAAAAAACTTTTTCACTATTTTTTTTCCAGAAAAAAAACCCAGAAATTTTCAGAAAAAGAGTGGGTTGCAATAGTAATATCTTTCACAGATTGAAAATCATTTTGTTTCTTTAGAGAACATCAAATAGATTGTATCTAATTTGGTTTGCCATAAAAATGTACTGTTTGGGATATTAAAAGTAAAATTTATTCAGACAGTATTTACAAATGGAATTTATTTCAGTTTGCTGGAATCCATATGTCCTGTTACATTACGTAGTTTATGTGTAACTAGTTACATAGCAGAGGTACAGAGAAACCCCCTTACTGATTTGCAAAGGTGGGTAATGGGACATAGGCAAAAGCCCTGATGCACATTGGGAGTGATGCGCATTGGTACATGATGCTAATAATAATATAACAGCAATCCTTTGCCACATCTGCTACATAGTAATGTAGTAGCAGCCCTCTACTGAGTAGGGAAGTTACGCAACTGCACAATTCTAATTCCCACAGATGTAAATCCACTTATGAAGATGGAAGACCCCCAATGTGATTCCGGTAATTTTTTTCCCCCCAAATGAAGCTACAAGGTCCTGAACTGTAAGGAATGCCTGAACAATTTGGTTTTGTCAGTTGATGAGAATGAGGAAAAGAACAGTAAAAAGAGAAGCAACCATCAGCAGTACCAAAACAAAGAACAGTATTTTGTGTCTTCGAGTCCTGCATAGCATCAGATAGACAAAAAGCACTCACTCCCATTGAAAATACTGAGAAGATGAAACCAAGTCCAGGAATTGCCATGACTTAGCCCCAAAACAGCCTTTGTTTAAAAACTTTTTTTGTCATGCGTCTTTTAGAAATAATTTTGAAAAAGTAAAATATGTGAACATTTGATCTATTGTTCTAGAGAAAAATATTTCATAATTCATTTTTTTTCCCAATTTATCAAGGAAAAAGGGCATTTGGGGGAAGAGGAAAAATGTCACACACACCCCAAACAATGTTTATATTTCATCCAGGTTTCCTATCTCAAGCTTCGGCATGTCTTCTTCCAGTCTTGCCTCTCACACAAACCTCCTCCGCTCACGTCCGAGAGCATCTCTGACGTACGCACGAGTCGGTTCTGTCATACCACGACGACAGTGTGCTCGCTGCTGGGACGTCTCAGCCTGTTCCCTTTCTCCTTGAAAAAGTACATGCTTTCTGTTTTCTTCCAAGCACATGAGGCCAGAACAAACCGTCATGGCTTGCCTGAGGAACATCTGGATAGCAAAATGGTCGTGTGTCCGCTTGCTTTAGAAAGAACACCTTCTCCTTCGCCCAGAACACAGAAGGCATCCCTCGTGTTTAAAAAAAAAATAAGGAACAAACAGCCTGGCTCCGGAGTGTACCGGTTTGGATTTGACAAACCTTCCAAAGAGATGTTGTGGCTCCCCATAAACAGAACTCAGGGCTCCCTTGCCAATCATATAGTTCAGGAGAGCGTAGTGGTGGAGATATAAGAAGGGCAACCCCAAGTTGTTTTTTTTAAAAGAGCAGGAGTGGTGACCCTCTTTTGCCAGACTACAAGGGTAATGGATGGACAATCTGGACAATCCTTATTCTGGTCAAGACTTGGCATTTTAATAGAAGCTTTGGAGGCCTAACATGGTTAAAGCTCTGTCAGCCTTTTAAACCTGTTTAACTTATCTGAGTTAATACATTTTTATGTTGTTTACACTGTTGATTTTAATTTGGAGTTCTTTCAATCGTTTATGTTGCTTTATCTGCTTGCTGCCCTGAGACCGCGTGGTAATAGAGTGGAATAAAATATTTTAATCTAATATATGAAAGTCAAAGGTTGTTTGTCTGTGTCAGGTGAAGACCTCATGTGATTGGCTGCCTTAGAAGATTCTGTGCAATCCTGGAGTTTGCAGTTTAGGGAGGGGCCTTTAGGATTCTCAGCCAGAGAGCTCTTGGGCCTCAGTCAACTGTGTCTGCCTTGAGTAGGCAGGTTGCTATGGAGACAAGGCCTAGCAGCAAGGAGGAGGGCAGTGTATTCCCTCAGGAACCCAACCTCTGTATGTTAATAATACAAATTGGACTGAGGAATATGGAGAAAAGTTACAGGTACTGGACAAGACAGTTTAGAGAATTAGAGACACAGGATCTCAACTCTTCCTAACAAGTATCACCTATGAGAAAATAAAATCCTAGGCAACACCATGAATATATTTGTTTATATTGCTTTATATGCTTGCTGCCCTGAAACCTCTTGGTAATAGGGTAGGATAGAATATTATAATAAATAAATAAAAGGCTAGTATTGTGTATCAGCTGCTTAGTTAAGTGTGCTAAAGAACCTCTCCTGGCCTGACACCACCAAACCTGGTAGAAACATCATTCATATACTTATGCATACATATACTTAACTGAGTAGCTAATGCAGACTGCTGTCGGTATCCTATGCATGTGTAAGAAACAGTTGGAAGTTTTTGCCCAATGTAGAAAGTCTGGATCCAGTTCAGGGTGGCAGAAGTGCAGTTGTGGATGTGGGGCCTCTGCCCACGCATGTCCATTTGGTGCACATTCAAGTGTGCATTCAACATAGGCGTTGCATGGCGCAATCAGTGGGCAACTCCATACAGGGAGATTTATACTACTCGACCCAGCTTTTGTGTATGTCTGTCTCTTCTTTCCCCGCAATTCCTGGGACCCAAGGCAGCTCACAAAAATTAAAACAAATGTGGCTAAAAGCAACCATCAATAAAACATACAAGGAGTTAAAATGTAATTAAGCTACCAGAAGAATTTTAAGAATTAAAGTAAAATTAAAACATATCCCTTGGAAAATGAGAAATAAAAACAGTATAGCACATGTACGTATTTGAAGCCTTTCTTTGTAAACAGTCAGTTCCCAAAGGCCTGTGGGAACAAAGAAGTCTTCACCTGGTGCCGGGAAGGTGCAAGGGAGGGAAACATTGGGTAGCCAGAGCCTGGAAGCAGCCACTGAGAAGGCCCTGTTCCATGTTCCACGTGCACTTTGCAAGGGCCATTTCCGCACTAGCCTGTTATAGCGCTATGATTCTACTTGCAACGTGCTATGGAATCCTGGGGTTTGCAGTTTTGGCCCCTCCCGAAACTGCAAACCCCAGGATTCCATAGGATGTTGCAAGTGGAATCATAGCGCTATAACAGGCTAGTGCGGAAATGGCCAGTTATAGTGCTCTTATTCCACTTTCAACATCCTATAGAATCCTGGGATTTGCAGTTTACATTTAGAATTCTCAGTCTGAGAGCTCTTTGGCCTCAGGAAACTACAAACTCCAGCATTCCACAGGATGTTGAAAGTGGAATAATAGCACTGTAACAGTGCAGGCTGTAGGGCCTTAGTATCCTCCAGCAGGGCTGCTTTATCCATTAGGCACTTGAGGCACAGTGCCTAGGAGCTACAAAAATGTTAGGGCCTTCCAAAGCAGAATTAACAAAAAAAGTTTACAGGAATTGGGAAGGAAAACAAAATTTCAAAATAAAGGTACTTTATATTTTCTCTTTTTTATTAGAAATTTTTAAAAAACTTTTAACACAAATACACAAAATGGGGGGGGAACCAGAAATAAAAATAATGCACAGGAGAAACAGTAGATCAACAGGACAATACACCAATACATCCAGAAAGAAAGAGGAAAAAAAGACACAGAAGATAGCATAACTAAGCTACCAACTACATATAACATTACAAATAGTCAACAAAGAATATAATATATTCAAAACTGACAATTAGACTATGCAAAACTAAACAAGAAAAAAACTTCATCTAATTAAAAGTGTCTTCTACCCTTGTTGCTAACAGTTCCAACTTACGTAAATGTACAGAACTTAAAATCGTTACTTAAGCTTACTTTTTAAATTTGTTGCTCCTTATACTTATTGTAGTCCTAAACTATTTTAATTTCTAATTTTCTTATTCCCTCAGAGGAAGCCGAAAGCACATACCCCTAGGCTGTCAGTGCCAGAAAACATTAGGAAGCTAATATTAATGATTCAGTCAACTCTTCAGTCTTCTCTCAGTTAAACAAGCAGTTCACTGGTGTCGTAGTGACTCTTGGAAGTGTACATGCTGATTGTGACTGTTCTCATACTCACACCTTTATTTGTTTATTTATTTATTATTCATTTATATGCAATCTTTCTCCCAGAGTGGGACCCTAAGGCGGCTTCCAATACAGTTGAAAACAATTTACAGTAAAATTTAAAACAATTAAACTTGACAATATAAAACAGCATAAAATCATTATAAAACATATAAAAGTTAAAAACTGAAATCAAACTTCCTAATTCAAAAAAATGCAAAGCTCGCCTGCTCAGCTGCTCACCTGCTCACCTGAGCTCACCTGCTCAACTATTGAAAGCCTGATTGAGCAGAAATGTTTTTGCCCGCTGGCAAAAGGCGAGCAAGGAGGGGACCCAGCTAGCCTCCCATGGAAGAGAGTTTTAAAGTGTGGGAACAGCCAGTGAGAAGCCTCTCTCCCACGTCCCCACCAAGCGAGCCTGGGGTGGTAGTGGGACCAACAGAAAGCTCTTCCTTGTCGATCTTAAAACTCTGACAAGTTTGTATAGGGAGAAGTGATCTTTCAAATAGTCTGGACCTTAGCTGTATAGGGCTTTATAGGTCAGGGCCAGCACTTTGACCTGTGCCCAGAAAGAAACCAGTAGCCAGTGAACCTGTTTTAAAAATATGCTCCCTATAATTGACCCCACATTGGCACAAAGAGTATGCCAAAAGAGTAGGCAGCTTGTTAATGCCTGTCAATGAAGCAGCTCTAGTAATGCCATGCGCACAAAGAACAGGTCTTTTGTAACGCTCATGCATCTTAATTAATGGCCACATAATAAGCCATTCCAAAAAAATACTTCTGCATTTCAGTGCGAATAGCTCATTACAATATATTATTTCTCAGGGAATTCATCTCCTATACAAATCAGCTACTGTGAAAATTACTGCTAAACTGAAAAGTTGACACAGAAGCTCTGAAAAATAAAGGGAAGAGAATGTTGAGAGAAGTGTATTGAGGCATGGTACAGCTTTATTCACTTTGCTTGCAGAGGCAGTTTGCATTTTGGTTCTGCTGCCAACATGGAAACAAAATCCCTGATTAATTGCCTTTAACAGCATATTTGTCTTGAACAATATTCGTCATTATAAACTAAGAAAGTATGTTACATTATCTACCTCTTTTCATACGATTTTTGAATATGAATGATTAAATGAATGGGCAAAAAGAGGGAGAAAATTATAGCTAAGCTCATGACAGAGAAATCTAAGAGGGTGGTAAATGATGTTAGTGGTCCTGCTGATCAAAAAGTCCTGGTGCCTTAACCCTATGAGCCCAGCTTCCACTATACCACTGCAGTAGCTGTAGTGGAGGATATGATGGGTACACCAGAGGCTGCTAGTTTGAGTCAATGTGACTTAGCAGTTCATTTATGATCTCTCGGGTCACAAAGTAGATATCTCTGGTGGGTGGAAGCCTTTCTTTCTGCTACAGGCCAGACCCAAGACATACCTGAACTGGTTGGCCAAAAAGAGCCGCTTGATTCCAGGCAAGCAAGTTCAAGAAACAGAGTCAAGCGACCCAGTGTCAGAGCTAGTAGAGGCACACAAGGTGAAAAGGCAAAGTAGGTAAAGGCTGTTGGAAGCAAGAATCAGGGAAATAGAACCATGATGAAAAATAAAACTAAGTCCTACCGAAGAGTTAAGTAGGCCAAGTGAGGAGGATCCATCGTCGAAAGCAGCAGTGGCTGTTGCTGCCATGTCAGTGGGATGGGAGATCCACTCTGGATCTGAGGCCATTTCCGCACTACGCTGTTATAGTGCTATTATTCCACTTTCAACATCCTATGGAACCCTGGGGTTTGTAATTTAGGGAGGGGCATTTGGAATTCTCATCCAGAAAGCTCTTGGGCCTCAGTAAACTACAAACCCCAGAATTCCACAAGATGTTGAAAGTGGAATAATACCGCTATATAAGAGTGTAGTGCGGAAATGGCCTGATTTTAAAGGAACCATCCAAGGTCCTGAACCTATTGAGGGGGATAGGGATCAGCACACTGGAGAGCTCCCTCCAAGTTCCAGGAGGTTCACTCTTCTTGATTCGCCTTCTCAGGACCTTCTCAGTGGCTGCTCCTGGAATTCCAAGAGGTTCTTCTTGGTAGCGATTCCAAGATTTTGGAATTCCCTCGCTAGAAATGCTAGGATGTCCTTTCCTGTCCTTCCACCGGCAAGTGAAAATGTTTCTGTTCTGGCAGGCTTTTAGGAATTGACTGCAGTTGGCTTTTAATGGCATGCTGTCTTGTTGATTTTTATGTTCTAACTTTTCACAGATTTTTTAAACAGTTTCAGTTCTTTAGATAGTTTAATTGCAGTCATAATCTTTGGTATATTATCACCGATGTTTTGTATTTAATCTGTGTTGAGTTTAAATCACTTCATAGAAGCAAAATATCACCTAGAAGCAAAATAATTATTTTTCTGCTGGAGTATCCTGAGAGGGGGGAAGTGTCACAAAAGAGATTTGGGGACATATGTAGCCTATGGGTAAAATTTAGTCCATCTATGACCTAATTGGGATCAGGGATTATTCTTCCTAGTATTGCTTTTCATCCTCTTTTCACACTGATAAAACTTGCTTCCAGTGGGTGACTAAGAAGTCCTTAAGGTAGCGTTTGTACAGAAGGCTTGGCTTTGTACCGTTTCTTAGTTTGTTTAGGAACATCCTCTTCTTTGAGGTGTGGTGGGGAGATTACATCCAGATTCGGTGCCAAGAGGAAAACATTTCTGTGATTAGAATACATTATGTAAATTCGCCCGATGGAGCTGCATCAGGAAAAGTAAGTCTAGTCCTAAATCAGTGCTGCCATACGGGTCGAAAAACTGTGTCTAGACAGATGCTTCCTCTCTGTGTGTGTTTGGCACAGGTTTGTGTCTAGCTGACTGCCCAGAGCTTCCTTCAGGAAACATTGATCTTGAAGAACATTGTCCTTGCACTAGAGGAAAGCTCACATTTTGTGCTGCAAACTGAGAGTGTGTTGAAAGGGGTTCTTTTGTGTTGCAGGAGGGTTCCCTCTGCCCTCTTTTCACAAAGCCGATCGGTGTTAACACTGCTTACTATGGATAAGTCTGTGCTCTCTGCCTCTTCCTTCTGAGGGTAAACTTCTCATGGAAGGGAGGAACCCAGAGAGACAAAGAGCAAAAGAAGGTGAGAAACAGAGGTACCTGATTTGCAAAGTGTGAGCTCTGGGCTTACTGCGTTGGTTCCCTGAGGTCTCATCATGCTTTGTAGATGCCACCTAAACTGTCCCTTTCTCCAAGAGAAATAAAGAAAAGAGCTATTGCTTTTCTGCATACGAGATAAAGGCATGTTTGTTTTTGATTGAAAACGTCCATTTTCTGCATTATATTAAAGTGTCCGGCACTGAAGCTGGGTGATAATGAATGAGAAGGTATGAATGAACAGACAAATTCCATCAATCAGATTGGCTACACAGGAATGCTGGTTGCAACTTCTCCATCAGGACCTGGGGAGGAGGGAAAAGGAGGACTTGCAGAAAGGTATGACTCAAAGTTGCAGCGTCTCTGTACTGCAGTGGAGAAAACAGACTCCGGGCTACAACCCTGAATGGTAGAGAAATCTTTCTTTGCTTCATTGTAGTTGGGAATTGGGCCAGTGGTCGGTGCTGGGATATGCCTGCAAGCTGTCTGTTGGATCCAGACTTATTCAAGCTGAGAGGTGTCCTCCTGAAATCAATGGAGACAAACCCCACTGATTTCAAAGCACAGACAAGCATCAATCTTAATCCTTAGTCCTGCAAACAGCACTATTCTATGTTCATGCAGAATCAAGTTCTATTGTATTCACTGGGGCATAACTCCCTGACTTGAAGCCATGGGATCAGACCAGAGTCCTGTTTCTTTCAGCATTCTGTCGACATCATGGCCAACCTGTCAATAGCACAGATGCCCGGCTGGCACTTTGTCTGATTCACTAAGGCTGCAGCCCTAAATATATTTTGTAGCAAAAAAGAGCATCTGAATGCAGTGGGACTTCTTTATGAAGAAACATCTGGAGTTTGGAACAGCTCCATTTTGGACTACAGTTACCAAAATACCCACCCAAAATGCAAAAAGCTGGCCTGCTGAAGTCAAAGGGAGAATCTACTCATGACAAACTTAGTCCCACTGATTTCAAAGAGTCTTCTCCAACCAAACCATGCCCAGATCGCAGTCTTTGCTGCTGCATCATGCTGTGCTTATTTGTGCCCGCTGGGCCCTTGTGTTTGGTGGAGTATAGCTCCCACATAGATGTGGGCAGAGAATGGGAAAGTTCCCTTTTAGACTACAGTTCCCCTAATTCTCTAACCAGCATGGCCACTGGATTCTAGAAATTGTCATTCCAAAAAGGAACTTTGAAAGAATGCGATGTGGACAGGACTGCAGGCTGAAACTGAAGGAATTAGGAAGGAACATCTTTTCTCCTCCAAGGCACATGCGTGCTGAGGCACCATGCAGGGAACCAATCTGGCATTTCCTTCCAGAGAGCTGGTGGTTTCCCTGTCAGTGGGGCGGTGACTCAGTTCTGGGTTTTAGTCCAAACTGTAAAGCAGCTGTTCAAGGTTTTGAATGCTATCCCCAAAATGGATTCAGCACCTCAGGTAGCTCCTTTAAGGCTCAGAGTAAAACCTGGAATGGATTCCCCATCCCACTGACATGGAAGCCATCAGCCTTCACTCTATTTCACAGCTCTGTTTAGAACGATCAATAATCTATTGCTGGAAAATGATATGCTCCCCAAAAGCCCAAGTATACCTTTATCTAAAGTGACTTCTCAGCTTTTCCCACCAGCAGAGGAGAAGCTGTGGCAGAGCTAACAGTCACAGCAGGGACAGAAGGGGTGAAAGGCACAGAAGCAGCTCTTGGTGTGAAAATAGGGGTGTTACGCAAACATGCCCTTGTTGCCACCTGTGAAATATTTGAAAAAACGAAAGGAAGGTATCTTTTGGGGCACAGCAGTAGCCATAGCTGTGATGCTCTGTGTGTGTTGGAGAGACGGAGAGAGAGAGAGAGAAATTAGCACCAGCCGCCCTGTCTGTACCCAGAAGCCAGTCAATCTGTATTCAGTGGATGATGCTGGGAGAGAGAGGGGAAGGTGTCTGGCTACTTCACTGTGGACGCTGCAAGAACAGGGAAGGGAAACGGGAGGAACTGTGAATATCAGGTGATGCTGAGGCAGAGAAAATGAAAGGAAGACCCAGCAGACTGAGAACCATTCAGAATGGTAGGGGGAGAGAGGAATATGCCCCAAGACATTGTGCTACCCCAGAGAGCTGAACATCAAGGGTCCAGCATTGCTTGAAGTGTTGGATTCTTCTCTCCTTCTTCCCCAAGCCATGCGTGGGCAAAGTGCAAGCCAAGAGGGCCACATATGGCCTCCAAGGCAGTTTTTTTGTGGCCTTTTGACCTCTCTAGAGGCCCCCTTTTTCTGGCCAAAAAAGGGGGGAGGACTGAATTATCTCTAGTGGAAGTCTCCAGGAGCCGCAGTTTAGGTTGCAGGGCCCTCCTGCACTGCTTATTTCAAAACTAGAAGTGGACTTCCAGCCACTTCTGGGCAGTGGTGGTTGTTTTTGACCATCCATGCAGCTTCCTAAGGGTCCCAAGGCAGAAAATAGGCCCCTGAATGCACAATACACACCTCCCCCGGTTCTCTGCAGGGTATGCCTGTGGCATACACAGGCAGTGCTGCAGTTAATGTTCACAACAACCCTGTGAGGTAACAAAATGCAAAGGAAGGCAGCTGTGTTGCAGCAAACGTAGAAAGACAAGACTCATCAAAATTCCCAGATCTATCATTTAGCAGTGGGTTTGTTTCCATCTGTCTGAGATTCAACTGAGCTTTGCTGTCCCAGTGCATGTGCTAAATCAGGATAGCTAGAGCTTGGAAGTTTGGATAATTGCTAATTTGGGGGGTGGTAAATAGCTGCAACTCCTTTCTCATATGTCTACATTTGAGCTTTGCAGAGAAGCGTCCTAGGATATACCTCTAAGATGCTGCGGTCTTTGGGTCCCCACTGTTAACCTGTTTTTCCCATGTGCATATGTAGCCAGCAACTATTCATGCATCGAATGAAGAGACTTATATTCTGCAAAGCATATACCAAACCTTCCATAAATGGATGCTTTCCAAGAGTGTTGGACTGCAATGCCTATCACCCCATTAGCTGAGTGATCTGCTGGGTGATGATGATGGACATTCTAATCTGTCACATGTGGAGGGCACAAGGCTGGCAAAGTTTGGCTTATGCCATAAATATGTTAGTCTTCAAGGTGTTATCCAAGATATGTATAGGTGTGGATGTGGTTTGGCGTGCTGAGTCTTACCTACGGAGTGATGTGCATGCATGTACGTTGGTGTCTATATGAATGTGCGCATCTGTTTACCAAACTTGGGAAAGTGACTGTTTTCCCTTGGTTGCGTCTTGTGCATCCATTGCCTGGTTGCACCCGGTTACATGTTACATATTAGTGTGCAGTGCACATTGAATTGTGCAGCATGAGAATTCCTTAACAAGGTGGTGTACCACAACCGAGGCATAACTCTGTGAGTATAAAGTTATGCTATAAATCTTTGATGCAGGGTCACGGCCAGCACATCCAAGATGTTGTGAGGAGTTTAAATGGTGGCATTGACCAGAGGTTGTTATAGTGCTATTATTCCACTTTCAACATCCTATGGAATCCTGGGCTTTGCAGGGTAGGGAAAGGCCTCAAAGGCCCTTTCCTAAACTGCAAACCCCAGGATTCCATAGGTTGCTGAAAGTGGAATAATAGTACTATAACAGTCTAGTGTGGAAATGGCCTTAGGCCAGAATCCTGCTGGGGACTTAAGTGAACTCCCTTATGTGGGAATTGGAATTGTGCCATTGTGTCATGTCCGTATCCATATCTGGGAGAGGGCTGCTGCTACATTACTACATACAAAGCCAGCAATGTGCCTGACACGTGTTGGTGTCTGGTACACAACAGAAAAAATGCACAAAGGGACCAATGTGCATCTGTCCTAATGTACATCAAACTGATCACTGATGGTCTTCCATCCAAGTACTCATCAAGGCTAACCCTACTTAGCTTCCAATACTAGACAGGATCAGGTACCTTTGCAGAGTAATTGCTCTCTGCAGAAAAGTGTATTTTTAATGCAAAAAACAAAACAAAAACCACCACTGTTTTCTGAGCAGACACCAGGTACCCTGCCCAGGAAAGTGTTTGCTGGGCAGGAATTAATTTTCTGTGCAGAAAACAGGGTTTACACACACACACACCACAAAAAAAAATAGTTTTTCTTTGTAGAATAATTCTTCTGCAACACTTTGGGAAATTCAAATACTAGGGGGAAATTTGCTAAATTTTCATTGGTGTAATATTTTTCCCAACAGGATGTCCCAGCAGTTGGGAACCTTGCCTCCTGATTTTTTCCCCCTCTTGGGAATGAATAATTATGAATGGTTTTTCTAGCCTTATTTTGGACTACACCTCCCAGAATCCGTAGCCAGCCTTGGCAACAGCCCAGTTGTCCAGAGCTCCTGAGAAGCTACAATCCCAAAAGTGAACTTTCTGAGGTCTGTTCTCACGTATCTTTTCAGCAACAGCCACCACTCCCCACCAGCTTCATTTCCCCATCTCACAGAGGTTACTCAACCCCCAAAGTTCAGCTTACACAAGGCAGCTTGACATTTATAAACATCAGACAGTCCTGGAGAATCAATAGAGTTTAATAACCAGCGAGCAAAGCTGAGCGACACATCAAAATGACATTGGCCTGTTCAGTAAATGTTATTCTAAATCATACTCACTGGAGTTTTATTACATTAAGCATATAGCAAAGGGGCCGGGGAGATAGATTCTATCCAAAGCCATTTGGCTGGTAAAGGTGATTGGCAGCTCGGCAGTGGCAGATCTCACCTGACCACCCCCTCCCCTCTTTGCAAAAACATCAACAACCTGTATTTGTTTTCCCTGCGCTTTCATCAGGTGGGAGGATTTGTAATGCATGCAGATGGTAATGCCAAAGGCTATCATTATAGTAGCAAAGCTAGGGGAGCTCAGACTGTAGGACGGAATCTAGCCCTCCTGAGGTTTAAGTTTCCCAAGTCTGGGAGTAAGTTGCATTCATCCCAATGTTGCTTATTTCTTAGTTCAGCTGCTTTATGTAAGCTGAACTTTGGAGGATGAGTAACCTCTGTGAGATGGGGAAATGATGCGGGAGGAGTGACAGGCGGAGTGGCTGCTGCTGAAAAGATACGTGAGAATAGACCTCAAAAAGTTCACTTTTCAGATTGTAGCTTCTCAAGAGCTCCAGACAACCTGGCTGTTGCCTAGGCTGGCTGTGGATTCTGGGAGGTATAGTCCAAAATAAGGCTAGAAAAACATTCATAATTGTTCATTCCCAAGAGGAAAAAGGCGGGGGACAAGGTTCCCAACTGTTGGGGCACCCCGTTGGGAAGAATAATACACTAGTGAAAATTTAGCACATTTCCCAAGCGTTGCAAAGAATTATTCTGCAGAGAAAAACTACTCTTTTTTGTAGGGGGAAAAAACCCTGTTTTCTGCACAGAAAATGATTATTTCTGAGGCCCTTTTCACACAGCATTTTCCAGGCGAAAGAGGGCCTGGAGCGTTGCACGATTGTGAGCAGCAATCTGCACGATGCACTCACAGTCGCGCGATGCTCCAGGGGCCGGCAGGCGCCAATCGCACACCTTTTCATTTTCGGCTAGAAGCCAAAAATGGTGCGTAATCACGCATTGCTCTCAGGCCCTGCGTGCACTTAGCTGGTGTGTGGAGCCTCTGGAGCCACGCCGGTCGTGCTTCCTGCCCCAGCGCAGCCTGGGAAGGTCCCAGGCTGCACTGTGGAAGGAAGAGGTGGGGCTCTCGCGTGAGCGGGCAGCTCGTGTGGAGCCGAAGGACCCCAATGCGGGACCCTCTCGCTGGAGTCTGCTCGCGTGATCTCTGCATCCCAGCACCAGAAGATAGTAAGGTGCGGAAAGGACCTGAGTAAATAAGCATAGAGCTGAAATCGACTCTTATTCCAAAAATGAAGACCCAGTTTTAAGAGCTTGGTTGGATGTACAGCTGGATTTACTGATTCTTCAAAAGATCACAGTGACAGTAAGCTGTTGTTGTGTGCCTTCAAGTCAACCCTAAGGTGACCCTACCACGGTGTTTTCTGGGGCTGAGAGAGTGTGACACACTCGAGATAACCCAAAGAGTTTTCATAGCTGAGCAGGAAGTCAAACACTGGTCTCCAGGATCATAGTCCGGTGCTCAAACCATTACATCAAGCTGGCTCTCTACTGTAATGTTACCCATCAGGAATTCAAGTAGAAGGGCTCTGGATTTAGGTCTGTATCCAACTATCAGTCATATTTTGTACATTACAGGGGGATTTCTGTGTAGGTGAGTTGGCATGTGCCAGGAAGTAGTACGGCTATGTTTTCTTTCAGAACTTCAGAACTGCAGTTTTTCCTTTAAAAAGGATTCATTCCTGGAAATCTCATTTTTCACTGCAAACACAAAAAAGATAGCTTTTCATTTGGAATGTAACACTGTAAAAGCTGTTTTTTCAGAATTATTCTTTCCCCTCTTGCTGGGTATAGGAATAAAACCAGATATTTACATGGCTTTTCAGCGTGACACACCTGCAGTTCAGCTTTATACCTGATAATTTTATTTCTTTTTAAACTAGAACAGGGAGGGGCAAAGCCCCGTGAAGCATATGCACCCAAAAGATTTTTCTGTGCCCCTTGACATTTCAAGAAGCCCAATAACCTTTTTATGACCCCCCCCCCAAAATGAACAGCTGCTCCTGGAAGCCTTCAGGTTCAAAAATGTACCTTTTAAATAAGTTGCAAGACCTCCCTGTACATCAAAAAAGAAAAATACCAGTTTATGATAACTGAAAGTGGACTTCTGGCCCTTTGAGGTTTTTGTTTTACGTTTTGCTAATTTACACAGCTCCCAGCATTTTCGTAGTGCAGCTGCCACTGTTTTTGAAGGCTATGTTTAAAACAGCCAGTGGCCCATTGCTGGAAAATGATATGTTCCCCCAATCACAGAGAATGGTAAAGTTACTTTTGGACTATAACCCCAACAATCCACTAACCAACATGGTCACTGGGTTGTAGGCATGGCTTCTTTCAGGTTTTTGTAGGCTGTAGGCACTCTTGCAATTGATTCCCTACCTCACCTTGACATACTACTAAGGAGGAAAATATAAACTATCTCTATTTTAAAATTTTATTTTCCTTCCCAGTTCCCATATTGTTAATCTTTTTTTTTTTTATAGTCCCTAAAAGTTTTGGAGGTATAAAGCGCAGTGCCTAATGAATAAGGCAGACCCAGTTGTAGGATTTGTAGTCCAAAAAAGGAACTTGCTGAAGCCTGGGGTATGGGTATGTTTGCAATCTAAAGCTATCTGAATGAATCATGTGGATCCATTCTCCTCTAATGCACGTGGACATGGCCCCTATGCATGCCGGAAGGGGAATTCTGGGACCTGTAGTCCTCTCCTCCCCAAAATAACATCCAAGCTCTTCATATGCCTGGGATTACATTGCATTGCTGTAAACTGCCAGTTCAGTAAAAAGCAGAATCCATATCTAGCTCAAACCTGATTTCCTAGGTGAGTAACAATGGACTTGCTGTTCTGATTCACTTTCATTTCCTTTTGCCTTGCTGGTATCAATGAAGGTATAAGCTCATTGTTCAGAGCATGCCAGGATGACATCATTATTTGGAAAAGGAGGCTCCACCTTCCAGGCTGCATGCATTCACTCTACCTGGAGGCTTCCAGTCCGTCCCTTTCGGCTTTGCTCTTGCACTTCCAACCTTGCTCACAATCCGCATATGTGTCAGCATGTGTCCATTCATCCCAAGCCATGCTGTTTGCAACAATCGACATCTTCAGAGACCCTCTCTTTCCACCTCTGGTATCTCTTGAGATCTTGTTTCTCATACACTTTGTTGTCCTGTTTCTAAAAATTGTCCCGTAATTCTTTGATAAAAAGACAATGCGCCTTTGGGATATGGGCTGGATTATATGACACGCCTGTCGTTTGTGCCTTGCCTTCATGCATATGGGCCGATCGGCACAGTGATGAATTCTTGCTTGAATATGCTGAGATAGCATGTATGATGGGCAAATAGAACAGAGCTCTTTCTTCCAAAATCTCTAACCAGATTCCAGAACATCCTTTTTTAATTTTTTTATTAAATAATTGGCTAATTATACTTTAATTACAGTTTAACACTGATATATATACAAAAATCTTATTCCAGTGATTAATACAAAACGATCAGTGCTCAACCTACAAACAACCAATTTGTTATCCAATAAATGTATTACTGCAGAACATTTAAGTCAGGAAGCTTTAAACTGGTGGGGCTGGCTGGGGATGATGAAACCTGTAGTCCAACGCTCTGCAGGACACCAAGTTGGGGAAAGTGGCATCCACTTGCCCTGAAAGTTCTAGTTAGGATAAAATTCTTAAGATCTAGAATCTGTTTTTTTGTATGGTTTTTTGCAAACGCAGAATCCAGTATGGACTGTCCATCCACGGGGACCTAGAAGTTGCTAGAAGTCTCACTGTGGTTTCATAAAAACTGGTTTGGGGACAAGACAAGGTAGAGGCTTGTCTGCAGTGGGATTGCGCCTTGTTTTAAAGCAAAGTCACCACTCCTGTATGGGCTCAGGGCTTGCAAATACAGGTGAGAGGATATGCAACCTACAGGCTATATGTGGCTCACTCCAAAGTTATCCACCCCAAAGAGCTCTTTTTTTAAATCCCTGTTCCTCTCCGTGTTCCTTCACCCCTGTGCCTATACTTCTCAGTGCCCCAGTAGATAACATATTGCTGTTTTTTACCTATTTGCACATAAGACACCTTGGGTATTGATTTTTTTGTCTAACCTGCACTTTCTCCATGGAAGTCCAGGCACCTTACTTTGTTGTCCTTCACCCTGTTTTATGCTCGCTACAAAACTGTGAGGTAGGTTAGGCTGGGAGAGAGAAAGACCAAATACCCAGAGCCATTTCACAGCACACAATTATACCGCAATGATTCTATATTTACCGGACATGTTTCCCTTCTATGGAATCTTGGGATTTGCAGTTCAGGAAGGAGTATTTAGAATTCTCAGCCAGAGGGTTCTAGTGTCTCGGCACACTGCAAATTCCAGCATTCCTTAAGATGTTGCCATGGCACTTAGAGTGGAATCATAGTGTGGGATGTGGAATCATTGTCATGTAGTGTGTCAGGGCCCTCAAAGGCACCCCATGAGCCCATATAAAGAGAGAGAGAGAAATTGTTCCGCCTCTTGCTGCAACAGACATACTGCCCAAGAATCCAGGGGTGGAGAAGTTCAAGTCCTGGTACTGAATTTGGCACTAACTGGCAGCCCAAACATGACTGGGTTTTCCCAGATGGTGACACCCCTTTTCTCATAACATCAACAAAGTGGTTTCCCATTTCTGTGTGGCTTTTTCCCTCTGTTCTAAAAAGCTGAAACATCAATGCTGTCTCCAAAATAGATTCAGCACTTTGGATAGGTCCTTTCAAGTTCAGACTAAAACCCAAGACAGATTTGCTGCCCCATTGACACCTGCTGCCACTGTTTGCAAAGTTGAGAGTTGAAGGATTAGGGGTACCTGGTGCATCATGGGACATGGCACTGCCTTCTCTTACAGAGGCAGATAGATAGATAGATAGATAGATAGATAGATAGATAGATAGATAGATGGATGGATGGATGGATGGATGGATGGATGGATGGATGGATGGATGGATGGACGGACGGACGGGTAGATAGATAGATAGATAGATAGATAGATAGATAGATAGATAGATAGATAGATAGATAGATAGATAGTAACTTGTGGACGGATGTTGTGTGACTCTCCCTATAATGTGCTATAATGTGGTTATATTTTTTTCCTTTATTATATTTTATTTACCAAGACCAACCTCATATTAAGAACAAAAGTTGTAGAATTATAAATGCAAAGTTATAAGAAACATTCAACAAATAAATCATTAGAACTCTAATACCTCATCATCTTATTACGTAAATGTACTCTCATAACATGCTCAAAAACAATACATCCCAAACAAACCTTCCTTCTTGATACCTTTCAATTTTATTTATCTTTCTATTTAAATAAATGGAGTGGAAATGGGTTGAAACCCCATTTCTATATACCTAAGTGTGGTACATACATTTATACACACAGATACTGGCATAGGAATATTACTTTTTTCCTCCCAGTTTAATCAGGCTAATCTCACCATGAAGGAGAGTGAAGCGACCGCCTCAAGAAGCAGGCTCGGAGCTGTCACAAAAGAGCAGCCCATTATGAAATATATCCGTTTGTGTTGCATTTTATTTTTTTATTGTCTTGTCTGAGATGAGAAGAGGCGCCTGTGGGATTTTTGGCCTCAGGTACCAAAATAGTTTGGTGGGTTGGAGGTACTACGTTACATCGACTTGGTTACGGGGGCGTGACATGGAGCAGTTGTGACTCAGCCTCAGGCAGCAAAATATCTTGGGCTGCCTCTTCTATGCATTTGTGAGCTGGGAACCCAGCACAGATGTGCATCATATATTTTAACTAAAAGCCTCCTTTCTCATCCAGTTTCCCGGAAGATGCTCCCTCTTTGGCACAGTTTTCCCCAACTCCACCCAAAGACAGCTCCCTCTCTCTTTCTCTGCACTCCCCCCCCCCAAGTTATGAGCGGCTTCACAAAGTAAATTGTTCATCTGTGACTGCCTACCTAGTTGCCATGGCTACTCTTATCAAGCGCACGACACGTCTCCACAGCAACGCCAGGGAAGCACATTGGCTGTTGCCCCAGTGATGACAAATATAATTGTAGGGCTTGTGGGATGGGGAGGGAGGGGTACAGCGGTGGGAAGGGGGCAGGCGACAAAGCATGAAATTGCTCAGTGGGTTGGGCAGAGGGAACAATGAAACCGCAAAACAACCCCGTTCCCCTCCGCCTGTGTGCAAGAAAGCAAGGGACGGAGCCACAAGGGGTGTGCGCATGTGTGCACATTGCCTGGGACACAGGGGCAGAGACAGTGTAGCCCTTGGCCTGCACGAGGCCCCTTAAGGGCATTTTTTAAGTTCCCTAGTGCCAAAGCATCCCACTTTGGGGCGAGGGGAACAATTTTTAAGCTAAAAATGACCCCTGCACCCACACCCTAGGCATGGCGTGGCAAATGGGCCATGTTCTCTTCCTCCTGTCTATTTTAGGCCCAAGAAAACCCGTTCTTTATCCACAAAATAAACAGGACATTGCAGGCATTGCATAATAAATAAGCATCCATCCATTGTTGTTGTTGTGTGCCTTTAAGGCGGGTGGGGCTCAACATTGTGATGCGGGTTGGTATTAGTCTTACCTATTTGCCAAGGGAGGGCAGACGATCTTCCCATTCATTATCATTCCTATGGAGAGCCTTGCAAAGCCAATGCACGCCTATACGTGCCCGCCATGTGCTCAGTGTAGCTTAATCCCAAGTACATGTGCACGAGGTAGATCGCAGCAGCCTTTATTACTCCTGGGACGGATCCGTGACAATCGCTGTCTTAATACTTCTTAGCGCTTCATCGTTTAGTACGCTTCTGCTCAGTACTTCAACTACATGGGAGTCTTGGTGGTCCAATTTTGCTGGTTCATTTGAGGGGGGCAAGTCAGCCCCCACAACCAGCTTAGTCTTGGGGGGCTGCAGCCCCCTCCTTCAGATCCTAAAGATCTTGCCCAGCTGTGAAATTTTACTTTTTGTAAATGTGGTATTCTAATTTTAATTTTTGGAGGTGTGGCATAAGTGAAACCATCATTGTTGGGAGTGCTGGATAGCTTGGCCAATTTTTTTAATTTTTAGAATCATAGAATCATAGCATTGAAGGGCCATGAGAGTCATCTTGTACAACCCCTGCCATGCAGGAATACACAGTTACAGCAGTCCTAAAAGACGTCTATTCAATCTTTGCTTGAAGACCTCCAAAGGATGGGAGACCATTTCCCTCTGAGGTTGTCTGCCCCACTGTTGAACAGCAATTACTGTAAAGAAGCTCTTTATAACAGTCACGTGGAATTTCTTTTCTTGTAATTTGAATCCATTGCTCCGTGTCTTAGTCTCTGCAGCAGCAGAAAACAAGCTGGCTCCATCTTCTACATAAGACTCCTTTCAGATAATTAAAGGTGGCTATCATGTAAAGATAGATATCATTTAAAGTTTGGTTGGTTGGTTGTTTGTGCATGCTTTGTTTCATTTAAGTTACCATGTCACTCTCACAAAGTTCTTGTGTTCTGGCAGAGGGACTGCTGGCATATTCTGTACAGTAGCACTGGGCCACTTATGGCCCTCCATATGCCAAACTGCAACTCCTATCATTCCCGTATCATGAACTCTACTGGATGGGGCTGAGGTGAGTTGCAGAACGACAACCTGTGGTGAGCCACAACTGGCCTTCTTTTGGTACAAAGCCAGGATTAATTTGGCTTTGGGCATAAAACAAAAATAGAGGGTTGTAGCATCTTAAAGACTAACCAGCTTATTATGCCATAGCCAGTTTTCACGCACTAGAGTCCGTGCATGGAAGTGTTATGCTGAGCTGCTGGCATATAAATAAATGCATCTGATGAAATTGACTCCAGTTTGCAAAAGTTTGCATGCCAAACGAAGACTCTTGGTATTTTGGAGTTTGGGGTGGGTTGTGCTGGGTTTTTCTTTACGTTTTATTTTATTTATTTATTTATTTTGTAATGGACTAATCTTTCTAGACTTCTCTGGAAATTGCATTAAACCAAGTACATTGTGCTCAAAGAACGAAAGAAAGCCAACATCCTTAATCAGATAATTCCTTTCCAGGGGCAACCAAATATGCACAAAATTGGTAGTCAACCCTCCAGATCTCTTCCTCAGGCAAGATGTGTTACATAAGGTGGCTGAGAACGGAGGAGAAAGTGCGGGAATGTTGGCACTGAGCTTTCCAGACTGGCCTAAAGAAGCATGACTTCTTGCAATATTGCTCCTTGGATTTTTCTGGGTTTGCTGGTTGTTGTGTATTCCACTTCAATTTGTTTAGTTCTTTATGAGGGCTGTTTGTAGGAATTTCTTGCATCTGTACGATGACTGTTCCAGTGATTTTTTTTTTAACCAAATTATGTTTTGCTGAGGTAGTCCCATGATTTGAAGGGCAAATTTTCTCCTTTCTGATTTTTTTTTTTAAGTTGCTATAGAGTTACAGTACAAAAGTGCGATTTCACCAATGAGTTAGAGCAGTGGTTCTTAACCTTTTCTTTATCACGGACCTCTTCTGTTTCCATGAACCCCCAAGACTTAATTCAAGATTGAAAGCCCTAAAGGGCATCAAATATTTATTTAAAATTGGTCATCAGGGGTCTTCAAATTGAGAGAAAAAGGAGAAATAAGTAAATGTACATTTCCCTGAGAGGTGCTGGGGAGAGGGAGAAGGACTTTTCCCTGCTTCTTCCCACCAGTTTAAGGCTGGAGGGGATTGAGCAGAAACACACAGGCCCAGCCAGCCAGCCAGCATTTGCCCTTCTCTCCCACTCTCCCTCTCCCTGCTTTTCCAGACATCCAGTCTATCCTACCCCTCTTCTCACTTGGCCCCACTCTCAGTGGCACCTTCAACACAGTATGGCAGCCAACTCTGGAAAAGAATAACCAGAAGGAGTGGGCCAAATGAGAGGAGGGGGTGCTGCGGCAACAGGTGCTACCCCCGGCAAGACACTGGAAGTTGGAGCAAAGGATCACCACGGGCAAAGTAAGCTGCCACTTGATTCAGACAAAAGCACATGAATGGAAATGAGAAAGTGGTCTTTTATAGAGGGGATATTTCAACCCCACTTTTTTGCCTTAACCCCCCTCCTTTTGCCTTTTTCCCTCCCTTCCTCCTTTGCCCATCTCATTCTCCTGAAGAAGGCAATGAAAGCAATGAAGGGAGGGAATATATTGTTCCAATACGTCTCAGAATTAAAAAGAAATATGCCCTAGGCTGGAAATAAAATGTTGCAGCTGGTATTGGGAATTGCCAGCAAATAGTCTGTGGAACAGAAATGTCATTTGGATATAGGTTTGTTTTTTAAGAAAAGAAAACCTTAGGACTATAGCAACAAACACACTTTCCCTGTCAGCAGTAGGCCATTGGTGAACTTACAAAATTTCCAAAGTCAGTCGTAAGATGAAATGGAGATAAGATACACTTGGATTACAAAAGCCAAGGTAAGCCGTCTTGATCCTAAGACAAATCCTAAAATCTACATTTGGGTTCAAGGAGGTATTGAATACCTGCTGCTCAATAAATTATCATGGCAGTACATTCCAGTGCTTGAAAGCTGCCTTCAAGGGAGGAAGAGGACGTTGCCCAAGGAGGTATTGAATACCTGCTTCTACAATGTCCAAAAAAAGACATGCACTTGCAAAACTCCAGGTTATATAACTAAATGTCACTAACAGGATTCCAACGATTAGGTGCCCTTTCGGTTGGCCTAAAGAAGGTATTACATTAATATTGATTTTGGAATTAAATGGATTAGTCTCTTAGTGTTCATGCAGGTATCAAGTTACACCTCAAGATGCTGGGAAGGAGATTGACTAGCCAAGATCACACACTGGGAGAACAGGAATCCAAATTTGGATCTCTTGCTAATCCAATCAGTGGATGGGTGCAAGGATTAATAGTGCTTCAGGGAGCTGGACTCTTCAGCTAGAAGGGGTGTGGATGGGGGGTTTTTTGGTGAGCATTTATCTTAGCTTTTCATCAACTAGGAAGATCTAATAGCAACCTTTCCCAACCTGCTGCCCTGCAGATGTGTTGACTACAGCTCTAATCGTCCCCAGCTAGTACGGAAAAGGGTTTGTTTTTTTCTCACAATTGCTTTTGTTAGCAAGTGGTCCTTGAGCATCTTCTGAAAACAAACTCCAGGAAGCCGTGCTTGTCCCATGCTGGCCTCTTGCTGCCCTCCCAGCTTGTCCCATGCTGGCCTCTTGCTGCCCTCCCAGCACTCAGAGAGGAAAGATAGATAGCATCTGGCTTGGACAGGATTTCACACTGGGTTAGCTCATTCAGGAGCAATGTATGGCTGTACAGGTCTGTCGAGCCCCCAAAGTGGACTGGAAGAGCGTGCACAGGGAATGCACAATGTGTAGACACACTGAAAGTTCTACTAGAGCTTGTTCTAACCAGGAGTGATCCAGCCACATGGAAAAGTCCCTTTAGGTAGAGCAAGGATAGGGTTGTCAAGCTTAGTATGGCACAGGGCTCCTGTTGTTTTAACATGTAGTAGATCCTTGTTCAGGAAGACTACGGAAGACTACTGCCCTCTCCTGCCTCATCCCAAGCCCACCTTTTAGCTGATGCAGCCCATCTCCAACATAACAGTGACATCATTATTTGGGCCCTCTGATGGACTCCTAGTGAGTCCCAAATTATGCTTGTTGTTGTCCATCCAGCAATAGGAACCAACTTGGATGCTTCACTGGCATCCCGTCTCCTGCTTTCCATTAGCCAATAAATAATCCATTCCCATGATAGGTTGGCCTTAGGGTTGCGATAGGTCAGAAACCACTTGAAGGTACACAGCAACAACCCTCCAACATTTTACAGAGGAAAACCAGAACACATGGCCAAGAAAAACCAGAGTGTGGTCAAGATGGCAAACATTATTAATGAGGAAAAACAGACAAGCTAGAAGAAGTCTTGCTTCTGCACAAACCTACCGGGAAGTGCAAGATTCCGCCCGTTCTTCTCCTCTCCTCCCAGCTGAGTGAATTGAGTGCAAACTACTTTTGCGCTTGAACTCAGTTTGCACCAGTGGAAATAAGCTGAAGACAAAGGGGGAAGGTGCAAAGAGGAGAGAGAAACTGGGACATTTTATAAACTGCTGAAAAAGTGGGACAATAAATAGGAACCACCCTTGCCCAATCAAGATAGTTGGAGGATGTGACAACCAAGTTGGAGGGCATATTGACTGAAAGTTGTATTTGGGGGGAAGGTAGGAGGGGTACCGTAGTTCTGCCTTCTGAAACTTTAGAACAAGTCATCCTGATCAGGGAATGGTTAAATATTACAGGAATAGAAACCCTGTGCCACATTCAACCTGGCAATCCTAGCAGGCAACTTTGGAAGGTCTGAGGGAGGCAATTTTCTGCCTCTGGAACCCAGAAATCCAAACTATGGGGAGGGGGAACAAAGTAGAAGGGAAGTCTACATCTGGTTTTGGGGGGAAAAAATGCATTCTTAAAAAGAAAATTCAACAATGTAGGTGATCCTGAAACATATATTTTAAGAAATTACTGCTCCTAGAGTTTCCAGCAGTCCAGTTCACTCTTCCCATTCCAAAAAAGAGGAAGGTCTGGGTTAATCTGGGGAGAAGCTAGGGTCACCCAAACAACCTTTGCTGCAAATGTGGCCCCAAGGACCCCTGGGCAGTCCCAAAGTATGCTTGTTGCTGTTTGTCTAGCTCTGGGACACAGTTGGATGCTTTTCTGCTACCCCTCTCCTCTCCAGAAAACCTAACAGACACTTTTCTTTGAGATAGTCTTACAGACAATGAATGGAATAAAATTCATTAAATCATACCAGTTAATGCATATTTCTTGTTCACCTCTTTTCATGACTCTCTGAGACTTGTGGGCTGATTACTGTCAAAGCTGTGGGGGAGATTGTCACAAGAATGTTCCTACCAGGTGATTTCCTATGTTAATGTCCTTGGGAGAACATGCCCTCCAACTGCCCCGATTTGGCAAGGACAGTCTCAATTAATCCTCTGTAGTTTGGCTTTTTCAGCTGTTTTTAAAATGTCCTGGTTTCAATCTCCTTTTCGCAATTTCCCCCTTTGTCCTCAACTTATTTCAGTTGCTGGAAACTCGGTTCAAAGTGGGGAAAAAAGTAGTTTGTTCTCTGTTAACTCAAAGGAAGGAGAGAAGAAGAGGGGGCAAGATCTGGCATTTCCCTGCATACCCACACAACAGCAAACTGCCGCGGCCTCTCCTAGTTTGTGTGTTCTTCTTCATTAATAACTTTTGCCATCTTGATCAAACTCTGATGTTGCTCAAGCACCTGCATCCCAGTTTTTGGCTGCAAAATGTTGAAGGATCTGAGAAAAACAGACACACCCTGGGGTCTCAGAGTTCTCTGTTTCCAGATCTGGAGACATGAAAGTCTGTTTCTCCGGAGAGTGGAACTCTATTTTTCTATGATGTTCCCTGCTATATTTGAACAGACGTTGCAGTTGCGCCTTAAGGAACTGGACTCTAGTCTTTAGAAAGCTTCTGTAATAATGTATGTAGGAGCCTTTAAATTGTCACAAGAGTCTGTGCTATTTTTGCTGTAACAGACTAACACAGT
Organism: Iguana delicatissima; assembly: GCA_948472985.1. NCBI lineage: Eukaryota > Metazoa > Chordata > Lepidosauria > Squamata > Iguanidae > Iguana > Iguana delicatissima. The sequence continues at coordinate 629,800 of CAOKZL010000237.1, forward strand.
TCACTTCTGGAAGTTGCAGGGATATTGGATCTTCTTGGCTGGAGAAGATACCCTCCTGGTGTGTCTACCAAACCTAGGAACTAACTCTTTTTTTTTTTTTTGGATGCATTAGTTGGCTATTTTTGGCATCAAAAAGCTAGAGTCAAGTTACTTAGTTGCCAGTGACAGCCATAGCTGTAATTCACATATTTTCAGGGGAATAGGAATGTTTTTGCCGGCCTGTTACTCGTTACTGGGTATTTTTCAGAGAAATTGCTGTGTTAGTCTTTTTCAATATTAAAAAGAAGGAATAACTCCTCTGGTAACTCACAGCAGCCATAGCCAGCACAGCCAAAGGTGAGGAATGCGTAAGAGCTGCAGTTCTGTAACATCTGAAAAGCTGCACAAGTCCTACCCCTAAGCTAATCATACCAAAAGTGGCTTGCTTAGCAAGTTGTATGAATGTGCCACTGAAACCACCACACGTTGTTTCATAGAATCGTAGAATCGTAGAATCATAGAGTTGGAAGAGGCCCCGGGGGCCATCCAGTCCAACCCCCTGCTATGCAGGAACACCCATCGAAGCATTCCCAAAAGATGGCCATCCAGCCTCTGCTTAAAAACCTCCAAAGAAGGAGACTCCACCACACTCCGAGGCAGCAGCAGATTCCACTGCCGGACAGCTCTGACTGTCAGGAAGTTCTTCCTGAGGTTCATGGAATCTCCTTTCCTGCAGCTTGAATCCATTGCTCCTTGTCCTAATCTCTCAAGCAGCGGAAAACAAGCCCACTCCCTCCTCAACATGACATCCCTTCAAATATTTAAACATGGCTATCATGTCCCCTTTTAACCTTCTCTTCTGCAGACTAAACATACTCAGCTCCCTAAGCCACCCCTCATAGGGCATGGCTTCCAGACCCTCCACCATTTCATGGTTAACCCCTTCCCATTCTTTCCATTTTTGTTTGTCCTGTGTTGAAGTTATGACAATGAGAACCCCAGGCCAGGAACATGCAGAGTTTACAACACCATGTACAGCGTACGGTCCTACAATAAATATGCTCACACTTAGGTTGTTTCTTTGAATATGGTGGAGATCCATGATTTGATAGGTACAGATCAAGGTTGTACCAAGGAGGCAGGGAGACAAAAGGAGACATTGGGCCTTTTTGCGTAACATTGTTATAGTGCTATTATTCCACTTTCAACATTCTGAATTCTGGGATTTGTAGTTTCCTGAGGCCCAAGAGGTCTCTGGCTGAGAATTCTAAATGCTCCTCCCTAAAATGCAAACCCAAGGATTCCATAGGAGTTTGAACGTGGAATAATAGCACTATAACAGTGTAGTGTAGAAAGGCCCGTTGCCCCTCCAAATAAGAATTCTTCCCCCTCTCCCACCATGAAATATTCCTTCAGTCCCCAAATTTGTAGCATTGCAGAAACCTAAAACTTCAGTTGAGCATTTAGAAATACAGTTAGGCATTCCAAAGAAAAAGGGCAAGCAAAGGCTCCAAGGAAATGCAAACACAGCAGCCAAAAGAGATCCAGGTGTGAATGCTTCTTGGCGTCTCATTATCTGCCACGCTCTAAATTTGGGAACTGAAGGAGAATTCCATGGGCAGAGGGCAGAATTCTTATTCAGGGGACAATGCCTTTGTGTCTCCCTCAATAGCTATTTCTCCTGGTTTAGGTCATTCCTTCATCAATGCAGATCATTTCTGTTAACACAACGCTTTTGTTTCTACTCCTTGGACCAGTTCATGAGTGGATAGTCAACTTAATGACAGTGTGGCCCTCCCTACTTAACTAGACTGGTCCTCAGGCAGCAGACAAGCATTTAGCCATTATCAAGGCCATAAGTGTGATTCAGCAATGGAACCAATTGCCCAGAGAGATGGTGGGGTCTCCTTCTTTGGACATCTTCAAAAAGAGGCTGGACAGCTACCTGTTGAGGATGCTTTGGCTGGAGACTTTGCATTGAGCAGAAGGTTGGATTTGGTGACCCATGAGGCCCCTTCCAACTCTGTGGTCCTAGGCTTCTATGGGAGGAACTGCCAGACCTTATACTCTGCTGGTACAACCTTTAAGAGCTCAGGGTCATGTCTGTGCCATGATGGTGAGATGGTCAAGGAGGACATTGTAGAGGAAGACACTGATTAAATTGCTATGAGCCAAAATATTTAATTAAGCAGTACTTGCTCCTAAGGGCAAGAACAAGGCAAAATACTGCCTGAACATTTCAGGGACAGGGTAGATCACGATGAGCAAAATGAGACACCAGAAGGTTACAGGCAGTCTTTTCCAGGGTGGAGGTTCTTCCTCTGCTTCTAAAAAGAGTCAGAGCTGCAATAAATAGCAGCCTGGCAGCATCTCCTTGTGGCAAGCAGAATGAAAATGACAGGAGATCAAGATGCAGCATTGTTCCCAGGAGCATTTGTGTGTGTGTGGGGGGGGGTGTTTTAATGCTTGTGCCAGTGGTCAGAATCTACTCTGGGTCCTTCGGTGCTTTGTAAATGATTGACAGGGACTTCTGATTGCCAGGATTTTGACAGCTCAGCTGTGAATAAAATTTCAGAAACGAGAAGGAAAAAAAAAACCTCTGCCATTGCTGTGTTTATGCACATAGCCTAGAAAAGTTTTTCTTTTTCTCTTTTTCTTTTTTAATGGAATGATTACAGCTCCTAGAATTCCCAAGCTGTGGCCATGCTGCCTAGGGATTTGGAGAATTATCATCCAATTATTATGCAAGCCTTTTTCAGCTTCATTGTTTGTCACCCATATAATATAAGGGATTCATTTGCTTTTGACTGGTCTTCCATTTGAGCGTTTTGTGTTGCGTTCGTTGACCTGCTCTAGATCTCTTGCATGCTATGCAATTATTAACTGCCATGGCTCTATCCTATGGAATCCTGGAATTTCCAGTTTCATGAGGTATTTATTAGGGGTTTTTTTGGTCTGCCAGAGAGCTCTAGTGCCTTGCCAAATTACAAATGCCAGGATTCCATAGGATGCAACCATGGCAGTTAAAGTGGAATCAAAATGTTATAATTGTTCAGTGTCAAAGAGACTGAAGTTTTGCACTTGGAAATGGCACATCCGCATGTTTGGCTCATGGGCGCTATGAGGAAATGGCTTCACCCCCTGAGCCACCATCTGACATCTGGATCCACCCCTTTCCCTTACTATTTTATATCTGGCATTGTTCTAATAAAAACTAAAAGTGATCCCACAAACCTGAGGCTTCTTGCCCATCTCTGATCCAGGAGGAAACCTGCTGTGGGTCTGCTTTGTGGCATCTTCTTAAGGAGGTGTACATATTTCTACTAATAAAACTGCTATGTTACCAACACCTGTGTACAGATCTATAATCGGTACTCAGGACTGAACAAATCTTCCCACGCTCCATATGCCACGAGGCACAAGTGTACATGCTGGGTTTTAAACAGAAAAAGTCGTGATTTCAAATTAATGGAGAAAGGTGGTGATGGTCCTTCTGGGTAATAATAATAATAATAATAATAATAATAATAATAATAATAATGGAAGTTAAATCAAAGTGCCATAATTAAGTAGTGTGAAAACTGGTTTAGAACAGGGGTGGACAACTTTCAAGGAAGAGATTTCCCATTGCCCTGCATTTCAAAAAGTGGATTTTTAGCCCTTTTTCTTTCAAAATTAGAATGACCAGAAGTTTACTTTTAGTTTTGAGGAAGCGGGGGGGGGGGATAAAGCCCCGCACTCACTCCATCCTGACGTGCCGGCTCAAACAAAGTCATGTACCTTGTTCTAGTGGGAAATTGCCACTCATGGAGATTTCCTATTAACTCTTTGAGCCCAAACACTTGGTTTGGTGGCGTCACTGGGACTCCAAAACTGCCTTGTGGGCCACACAAAGGGTACAGATCACATTTCACTCACCTCTGATTTAGAACAACGGAAGCTTTACCAATCAGAGCAAACCACCCTAGGATAGTTAGACTGTGGGACTTTATCCACATACGGTAACAGCAGGACACCTCCTGGTTTCAGCTGATTTGAGGACCTGAGTCTTCCCAGTGCTTTTCATGTGCTACCTCATGTTGTCAGAAGCCTGCCAAGCTGCTTCATCTCCCTAGGGACCCAAGCTTGCTGCCAATGTAATCTCTGTCAACAGGATTTTGGAAGCATCCTCTGGGAACTGAGAGCTGGAGAAACAAACACACAGAGAGAAATTATTATTGCTGATTAACTATTAGCTGCAATCCCACAGGGTGCACTCGTACTCCGCAGAATGGGGAGAAGGTTCCAGATTGAAGTTTTCTTTTCCTACATACACTCAGACTCTCCCTTCTCCCCAACTTGGCTGTTCTCCCCAAGAACAGCCCAATCTCCTTGGTTCCTTCTGCTAAGAGACTTAAGCATGGCTGCGTGTGAGAAGGCTTCCATGACCATTTCTGCACTAGACTGTTATAGCACTATTATTCCACTTGCAGCATCCTATGGAATCCTAGGATTTGCAGTTTCAGGAGAGGCAGGTAGAAATCTCAGCCAGAGATCTCTGTGGTCTCAGTAAACTACAAACCCCAGGATTCCACAGGCTGGCCCTTCCCGAAACTGCAAACCCCCAGGATTCCATAGGATGTTGCAAGTGGAATAATAGCTCTATAACAGTCTAGTACAGAAATGGCCTTAGTCTTCTCTCTGCTCTCCAGGTTGATCTAAAGAAGGGCAAATTTTGGAAATATAACTCTGTGGTTTTTGCTGATTGTTCTCACCTCCATACCCACTCATTCCATTATTGGGGGGGGTGTTTATAGTGATTTCTTGGATCTGTACTACGGCTTTTCCAAAGGGGTTCTATTTTTGGACTGGGGCATGGTCTGCTGAGATGATCGCATGGTTTGAAGGACAACTTTGGCCATTGCCACCCTATGCTGCTATAGTACTATAATTCCACTTTCAACATCCGCTGGAATCCTGGGGTTTGCAATTTAGGGAGGGGCATTTAGAAATCTCAAGCAGAGAGCTCTGTGGTCTCAGTAAACTACAAACCCCAGGATTCCACAGGATGTTGAAAGTGGAATAATAGCACTATAACAGTACAATGCAGAAATGGCCTTTGTCCATCTATTTTTTTTTTCTTTTCATTTTCTTTTGAGACTTGTACAGTCCTCCTTCCACATTCATGGATTTGACCTCCACGAATTTGATTATTCATGTGGTGGGAATGTGAAAATGTACTGAAATTTTGGCGGTTAGTTTTTACAGAAATAAAGGAAATAACTAATCAAAATATGCAGTTAAATCCTAAGTTAGCTTTGTTATCAATATTTGATAAGGAACAAAGTAAGAGGCCAATAAGAGAATTACTTTCTATTTTATTAACTGCAGCAAGGTTAAGGATAGCTATGAACTGGAAAACAAAGCCAGATACTCACTTAGATGAATGGTATAAAGAGGTATGGGATATAGCTATTAATGATAAATTGGTGTGCAATATTAAAGTAAAAAAGGGAGAATTAAAAAGAGACATTTTTATAGACATTTGGAGGGAATTTATTGATTATATGTTAATAAAGGGGAAAGGAAGAAAATCTAATGAACAATCATTACAATTTTGGAAGGGGAATAGAGCTTCTTGAAGGGAGTGGAAGTGGTTATATCTCTAATGGTCCCGGTGGTGGGGAGCATTTATGATTTAATTGTAGAATAGACTAAGTTCAAGAATAGATGGTACATAGCGGTTTGTTAGTTTATGTTTATCATGTACTTGGTATTGTGTTATTGCTTTGTAGTGCCTTGTATTGTTTTGTTATGTTGTTTAATTAATTAATAAAAATTATTTTAAAAAAATTAAAAAGAAAAGAATTTGATTATTCATGAGCATGCGTGCCTTTCTCCACCCATTCTTCTCCTCCTATTCCTGTGCATTTTGCCCCAGCACGGAGAACTCGTGCTGAGACAAAACAGAATAGAATTGGGGGTAGAGGAAGGCTCTCTCAAGCCTTTCTTTCTGCCCACTAGAAGCCCCCCTCCTGTTCCTATGTATTTTGCCCCAGCACAGAGAACTCACACAGGCCCCCCTGCCAACATTTCCTTCCATTTTGCCTTGGCATGAGTTCTCCACACTGGGCCAAAATGCATAGGAATGGGAGGGGGGCCTCCAGAGGACAGAAAGAAAGGTTTGAGTGAGCCTTCCTCCACCCCACATTCCCTTCTGTTTTGCATGGGAGTGGGAAGGTAAGAGCCTTGGAAGAGAATGGGAAGGGGAGTGACGTAAGGAGTTATTCATGGTATTCCCACTTTCATGAGGATTCTATGTCCCAAACCCTCGCAAAAGTGGAGGGGCCCCTTGTAGTGCAAAAGTGCATTTCACTGATGCACTGTGACACTAAATAACTTTTTTAAAAAATGAGAGAGAGAGAGAGAGAGAAAGGCTCAAAGAAATGGTGAGGGGTTTTTTTTTGTCCCTGAAATTAGCAATGCACTCAAGGGTGGACGTAAAATGTGCCAGGAATTGCCAGAAACAGAACAGAAACTTTGCTTAATAATCCCAAGGACTACAGCAACAAATACCATAACCTTCTAACCCATCTGTTTGCCCTTCCTGGGAGATTCCCTAGCTCTGTCTCCTGTGGGCTCAGGGCTGGATTAATGTGCAAGTGAAGTAAAACTACAGCTCAGGGGATGTAAGGCGTGGGTGGGATTTGAGTCCTTATCAGCATCATGGCCAAACATTAACAGCTGGCCAGTAGCTTTAAAAGCATTATTCTGTGCTTGGTAGACCCTGCTAAATGGTTTAACTTTAGCCTGGCAATTCAAGGCTAGGAACAGATCAGTGGAGTAAATGTCACTGTCAGCAACTGCTTGTTCTGTTCTTATAGTTCATAGGATGGAAGATGGGTCATACCTGTACAGTGTTGTCATAGAGAGGAAGGGGCAGGTTTGTTCTCTGCTGCCCCAGAAAGTAGGACCAGGACTAATGATTTGAAGTTACTGGAGAGTAGATTTCAATTGAACAGTAGAAGGAACTTCTTGACGGTAAGAGAGGTTCAGCAATGAAACCAGTTTCCTAGAGCAGTGGTGATAATCTCCTTCTTTGGATTTCTTCAAAAAGATGTAGGACAGCTACCTGCTATGAATACTGGAACTCCAGTTCCTTCATTCAGCAGGGACCTGGACTTGGGGCCCCTTCATAGAATCATACAGCCAGAAGAGACCACAACGGCCATCAAGTCCACCCCCTGCCACGCAGGAACACACACTGAAAGCACCCCGAGCAAATGGCCATCCAGCCTCTGTTTAAAAACCTCCAAAGATGACTGCACCACACTCCGAGGCAGCATGTTCCACTGTCAAACAACTCCTTACCATCAAGAAGTTCTTCCAGCGGTCCAGGGGCCAGTTTTCTGCTCCTGGGAATCCGCGCAAGGATCCTGCATCGACTATTGAAAATGACAAAAAGGGAGGCAAAACTAGAGTGACCAGAAGTCCATCATTGGTATTGAAAAAGGGGGTGGGTTTGGTTAAATTAAACATCAAACTATATAAAAGGTGAATTGGCATACCTGAAGGCTTCCAGGAGAAGCAATTCACTATTGAGTGGGGAGGGCAGTCCTGTAAGACTCAAGGGGTTGAAGGCGATGAAAACAACTTGGAGTCCCAGGGCTGCACTTACTTCACCCTGATCCAAATAGGGTGCATGCACCCATATACACACTTTACCATGTTACAAATTTTGCACAATACCCTTTTTTGTGGGGGGGGCAATAATCCTCTGAAGCCTCTCGACCTTTATGTATCAGCATTTTCTTTTTTGAAAAGGAAGAAAAAAACTTACAATGAAGTCAGAGTATAGCCCACAATTCACTCCTTGCAATTTAAAAGAGTTCAAGAGCTTGAGAGTAGATAGGCTAGCTATGGAGTTCACTTTGTGGTTGTGGTTAAGGTTAGTGGTCAGGTTGAACTTGCACTTGTTGTATTTCCTAAAACCATTGAGAATCTGAATCTCACCACCACCAATGAACTGACAGCTTATTGACAACCAGAATATGTCACTCCTACTTTGCCGCATCGTGGTTCTCTGGAAAATGGCAAGGAAAAGTTTGTTGTTCCAGTGCAACCCACACAATGCCTAGGAAGCCTCTAGCACAGCCTTCTCTAATGTGGTGTCCCGCAGATGTGTTGGACTATAGCCTTCATCGTCCCCAGCTATAGTGGCTAGGAATTGTGGGGGTTGTAGTCCAACCCATCTAAAAGAGACCAGATTTGCAAATGCTACTGTTTTGGAACCTGGAGTTGGCTTGCTCAACCAGAGCTGCTTCTGACTACAGATGTAAGATGTTATTATTAATGTATGGTTTGTTTTTATTTTTCAGCAACCTGTTGTTTTTTAAAAAAAGGCTGTGGTTTCTGTCTGTTCTGTTTTGTTTAAAAGAAAGAAATGGAAACTGAAGAGGAAATTGAATTATTCTTGTGTTTGCCTGGCTGCCCGGTGGAAAACACACAGCTATATCCTTTGGGCTTGAGACTGTGCTGATAATATTACATAGATATGAAAAGTTAGTAGAGGAACTGTTGGGAAATTTCATCAGCTCAGGTCTCGTGGTGACAAAAACTAGTAATCTATTTTTGGTGCCACATTCTACTTGAATATCCTTTTCTTCCTCCCCTTATCAGAACACAGGAAAATAAGAAAAGTAAATACATGTAAGAGTATTTGAGGAAACAGACTATAGTCCGGGAAAACGTAAGGTGCAATAAATCTGCCAGTTTTAAAAGTACCACACAAGTCTTTGTTGTTTTGCCTCAACAGATGGGACAGTTCAATTCTAATTCATTGCAGAGTCTGTTGGGCGGGGAGAGAGTTGGATCCCTTGGACCCTGTTTGGAGCCCCTGAGGGACCCCTAAACCCAGAGACACCCTTTTAAAATGGGTGATTTTTCATCCAAAAAAAAAAATTACCCCCAAATCACAACCAAGCATGGTAGTTTGGATCCTCTTCACCACCCCACCATAAAAGTGGGAAAAATCAGGTGTTTTTCAGCCAAAACCTGAACCTGAAAGTAATGTTATGCTTGAAGTGATTCTGCAATCCATGAGGGCAGATCACAGGGGAGGAAATTCCCCCCTTTACAGTTGCTCGCACCCCAGGCTGAGAGAGGTTTGGATTCAACACAGCTTCTGTTGCCCAGGTGTGGGCTCAGGTAGTCCTTAGCCGTCTTGAACTGTTAAGATTGTGTTCTCGAAAAGCTACTGCTTTGGAAATGGTGTGTTTTGTTTTCTAAAGGTCTCTTTGTGTATGCATGTAAGTGCCATCAAGTTACCTGCTGACTTATTCTAAATTCATGAATTCCAGCAGTTCACAGAGGATAACCAGCACTTGTGGCTAAGCAATATTAGGAGAGTCTGCAGCAGCTTGCTTTTGCCTGAGCCTACTGGGAAAGGCAAGATTCCATCTTTCCTCCCCTCTTCTCCCATCTGAATTAATTGAGGGCAAACTGCTTTTGCCCTTCGAACTCACTTTGCAGCAAATGAAGTGAACTGAGGACAAAGCGGGGGAAGTGAGAGTAGGAGAAAGAAACTGAGACATTTTAAAACCAGCGGAAAAAGTGAGATGCTAGCTGATTAATCAGGACTTTCCCTGCCAAATCAGGAGAGTTTCAGGATATGATTTCATTGGGTTTCTTAGGCAAAGAATACTCGGAGGTGTTTTGCCACTGAAGTGTGAGGCACTACACTTGGGCAGAAAAAATGAAATGCACAGTTACAAGATGAGTGACACGTGGCTTTAAGTCAGCAGCGTGATGCGGAAACTCAAAAAGTCGAAGTGCTTCTGGCCTGCATCGATAGAAGTATGGTGTCTAAGTCAATGGAAGTAATAGTACAACCCTATTCTGCTTTGGTCAGACCTCACCTGGAATATTGTGTCCTGTTCTGGACACCACAGTTCAGGAAGGATATTGACAAGCTGGAAGGTGTCTGGAGGAGAGTGACCAAAATAGTAGAAGGCCTGAAAACCATGCCCTAAGAGGAGCAGCTTAGGGAGCTGGGTATGTTTAGCCTGGAGAAGAGAAGGTTAAGAGGCAACATGATAGCTATGTTTAAATATTTGAAGGGATGTCAGATGGAAGATGGAGCAAGCCTGTTTTCTGCTGATCCAGACACTAGGACACGGAGCAATGGTTTCAAACTTCCATCTAAATGTTAAGAAGAAATTCCTGACTGTAAGAGTAGTTCAATAACAGAATGCACTGCCTTGGAGTGTAGTGGAGCCTCCTTCTTTGGAGGTTTTGAAACAGAGGTGGGATGGCCATCTGTCGAGAATGCTTTGATGGTATATTCCTGCATGGCAACAGGTTGGAGTCAGTGGCCCTTGGGCTTTTTTCTAACTGTACAATTCTGTGATCCTCCAAAATATAGCCCACAGCACCTGGTATTCTTTGGCATTCCTGCATCCATGTACTCACCAGGCCCCACACTGCTTAGGTTCCAAGATCAAATGGGATCTGGTACCTTTGGGGTTCTTGTTTTCATGCCCTAGTTTTTTTCCTCAGTGCTTCTGGAACAATATTTTGCTCCCCCTGACTTATAAATGATAGTTTCTATTAATCACTGACTCAATTACTAATCCCACCCCCTGTGCTTCCTAGGAATCACTCGCGATTTTGGCTTCTTGGGTGTGCAACAGTGGCTTTTTGTCTTGGGGGGCACAATCTTCTCCCAGCAGAACTGACCTTCTGTCAGCCAAAATGTAACCCTCCTTTGGCTGATGGAGGAATGAACTAATGGGGACAGAGAGAGAGAGGCTGATTCATATTAAGGAAGGTCAGGATAGCAAAACTGGATGTCCTCCCCCATGCACGTGGGGGCCGCCATAACACTCTGAACCCTCTCGGGCCAAAGAACAGAATTGGCAGGAGACAGGCTGGAGCCCAGCCTCGTAAAAATTCCCCTCGGTGTCAGTTTGACTAATTTGTTAGTCTTATCGCTGGCAGGATCCGACGTGCCCATCATAGGCAGAAGGCCATAAAACTAATGTAGTGAGGAGGCAGCCTGCGGAATGATAGATACAGCCTGCCGCTTGGAGCAAGCATTAGCTTTATGAACCGGGGGTAATTGAAAGGAAATATTTGTCATTGGTCTCCGGCGGACAAGAAGTTCACACGGCAAACTTTGCGGCTGCTGGTCTATTGATGACTGGTTTGCCCATCTCGACGTGTGGGCACCAGGGAGGGAAGTATGAACCAGTATGCCTCACTGGGTGGCACTTTGATCCTTCCCTAGCCATCCCTTGGCCCAAGAAAAACAGTGCTCAGCCAGCTCTTATGGGCTTAATTCCTGCCTTTGTTTCTTCCCAAACAGTCCATCCCACTGGTCACAAGGAAAAAGCAGAGCAGGCATGTAGTCCATGAAAGAAAAAGTACTCCCCCCCCCAAAAAAAAATCAGAGATAGAGAATATCTTTCCTAGAGATCTCTTAAATATTGCAAATTAAGTAGAAGAAGTTGCTGCTGTTGCTATTTCTCTGTGCCTTCAAGTCATTTCTGATTTATAGAGGCCCTAAGGGGAATCTGTTGTGATTGTTTTCTCTTGGCAAGATTTGCACAGAGGAGATCTGCTGCTGGCCTTCTCTGAGGCTGAGATAGGGTAACTTGCCTAAGCCACCCAGTAGCTTTCTGTGGCAGAGTGAAGATTTGAACTCTGGCTTCCTAGAGCCCTAATCCAACACTCACACCACTATAAAATTGGGTCTTAATTTTAGGGAAAAGGTGGCTTTGGCCATTTCCGCACCACGCTGTTATAGTGCTATTATTCCATTTCCAATGTCCTGTGGAATTCTGGGGTTTGTAGTTTACTGAGGCAAAAGAGCTCTGTGGCTGAGAAGTCTCAATGCCCTTCCCTGAACTGCAAACCCCAGGATTCCATAGGATGTTGAAAGTGGAATAATAGCACTATAATACTGTAGGGCAGAAATGGCCTTACCATTTAAAACAAGTAGTACTATATTCAAAGACATTGCTGGGTTCATCTGGATCTTGTAGCGCCTTTGAGACTAACTGAGAGAAAGTAGTTTGTAGTAAAGGTTTTGCTTATGCTACAAGCTTCCTTCTCTCCATTATTCTCAAAGGTGCCACAAGATCCCTTGGTAATTTAAAACAAGTACACTATAGCTGAAACCATACAAAAGGTCAGCATTAAAACAGAATCATACCAGCCTTTCTCGACTCCTGTACCCCAAAGGAACCCTTGAAATAATTTTCAAGTCTCGGAGTACCTCTGCATAAAAATTATTACATCCGCAGCTCAAAAGAATTTTTTTCCATGGTGCCCTGTGGAACCCCTAGCAACCTCTTGCAGAATGCTAGGGTTCCGGGAACCCTGGCTGAGAAACCTGAATTACAACACTTTAACACACACGCTTAAAAAAGATAAAATCTATTTAACAAATAGTTCAATTAAAACACTGCAGCATTGCTTGCTCATGGAAGGATAATAAGAAAAAGGCTATGAATATTTGCTCACGACACTCTTATAGCGCGATGATTCCACTTTCAACCTCCTATGGAATCCTGGGGTTTGCCGGCCGGCCCCTCCCAGAACTGCAAACCCCAGGATTCCATAGGAGGTTGAAAGTGGAATCATCGTGCTATAAGAGTGTCATGCGGAAATGGCCTACGCTGGAGTGGCTGAGAAAGGCATTGCAGAACATAGGGGCAGCCACCGAAAAGACCCTGTCTTGTGCCCCCATCTGCTCTACCTGTGAAGGTAATGGGACTGAGAGAAGGTCCTCTTCTGAGGATTTCAGGACCTGGGCAGGTTTACAAGGGGACGTGTGGTCTGTCGGATAGCTTGGACCGAAGCCGTATACGGGTTAACAGGATCTAGCAAAACTGGTGCATAGATTCACTCCATGCATGCACCACTTTTGTCACATTTTGGTAGCCCAAATAAAAGGTATTCCTTGTCTCTAATTTTTGTTTTTTTTGTTTTTTCCAATAGCAAACTTGGTGAGCACCAACAGGACTGTCAGTGTAACAAGAACATGGAAATAATTTATTAAAAAAAATTTGTCACCCATAATATGTTAAAATGTTTGACAATGATCTTTAAATGCATTGTTTCAATTGCTAAAACCTCAGTAGTGTTACATTTATTTTAATTTTAGCCAACTACAACTCCCATCATCCATTGTCCATGTTGAGCTGGACCGATGGTAGGAATATGAGTAGTATCTAGAGGTCTAAAGATTCCCCACCCACTATAGATAATTTTTCTTTTGATTTTTTTTTAATTCTAACCAAGTATATTCCTTAAGCTTAGGATTGTTTACAATTAGAAACAGACACAGCTAAATATGTCATGGTTTCCTTGCTAGTCCAGCTAGTTAATTCCTATTTACAGTAATGGCTTACAACTCAAAAACAGGCATAATAAAATATATCCTCCTATCCCTGCTATAGCAGGGGAGTAATTAGTTAGAAATAACTAGAATTAAGTAGTTCCTTTTCCCAGTAATGCAGTGATAGCATTAAAAGAATAACTTAATGAGGGATGATTTCATCCATTTTGCAATGTGACAGTAACTTTTCAGTTATTTTTGCTGTTGCAGGCATATAGCCTCAATAAGCAATGGAGGAGGAATATCACATGCTTCAAGTGCTGGCTCAGTGCACTGTTGTGACTCAGGAGAGAAGTGCATTTTGTACCGCAGGCCAACGACTTTATAATGGCTAGACTTTTTTTTAAATGTAACAACAAAGGAACCATTTTAGTTATTTTTGGAAACATGAAAGTTCAATTACTTTTTACAAGCTGTAATTATAAACAAACATCCCATGGGTTTATAGGGTTTTTTGGGGGGGGGTTACTCCTTTTAGGTCAACATGACCTCTTTTATGTGACTCATACTTGCACTGTTTATAAATACTTATCCTTAAACTAATATATAATGGCAGTAAGAGAGCATGTCTCTAAGTTGTTGAAGGCCAACTAAGGCCATTTCCGCACGAGGCTGTTATAGCGCGATGATTCCACTTTCAACATCCTATGGAATCCTGGGATTTGCAGTTTCGGGAGGGGCCAGGCGGCCCCTCCCGAAACTGCAAACCCCAGGATTCCATAGGACGTTGAAAGTGGAATCATCGCGCTATAACAGTCTCGTGCGGAAATGGCCTATGTTACAGTTTTAAAGTGAATACCTATTAAAAGTCTAGCTGTCACGGACTGTATGTACTTGTTCAGTGAGGAGTGTAAAGGGTGAAATCGCTCAGGGAAACCAGCAAATCTGCTCCTTCTTCCTGGTTTCTTCCTCATTTTGGAACGGGCAAAGGAACAAATTTTTAAAAAGCCATCCCAGTAGGGATGCAAATTGGTGCTTATTTTGTTCCTTGAAACAAAACGTTTTCTTTCCTGCTTTGCAAGTGTTTCTGCACATTTGAGGGTGATTTTTAATCCTACATTTTGGACCTGCTGGGGTGTGTGACAGGGCTTACTTCTTTCTCTTTCAGACTGGTATGGCAGCTTCCCAATCTGATAAGGCGCCCTGTCTTTTCACACAGCTCTGCCCTCCCCTTTATGAAACTGCCTTTGTGTAAAGGTGAGGCCATTCAACAATTATTTAGAGCCCCTTTATGGTTCAATGGTAGCGTGCTTTCTATGTGTTTTTAAATGCTGTTTAAAAATAGTATTTATTAAAAAAATGTAGTCAGTATTTATTAAAAATTTGAACTAACATTTATTAAAATAACATACAGAACAAAGTATTGGTGTTCATATGCAGGTCAAAATTAATACAGTTCTTCAGGGTACTTTTAGTCAGTTTCCTTATATCTTTAAACTCTCATCTAAGCACAAGTATCATAAACAGCCCTTTGGCTACACTCTCACCAAAGACTCAACTTCCAATCTAAGTCACATTTTCTGACTAGATTCTATAATGGTTTAATTATTGTTCTGCTTCTCTCTAGACTTTCCCTGAGAATTAAACCCTTCCCACTCAGACAACTTCCCAGGCCGACTGAGAGACTTTATTTTAGAGCTCTTTCTCACAGAAATGACAATCAATATATACTTCCTCTCAGCCGCCAGCCCTTCCCTAACACTATGGGCTGGGTGTCTCTCCTGAAGAGCTATTCTGGTTGCCTGGCAACCTGTTGCTAGGGTTCTCTGGCACTCAGGGTAGCCACATTCCCAGAACTCTGTCACAGGGTGAAAATTGTGTTGCTGCAAGCAAAGTATTCTGCACAAACAAAAGAGATTTCTGTGCAAAATGCACTGTTTTGGTACAACTGAGATTTTCACCAGCAGATTTCAAAATGTAAAAAAAAAAAAAAACAAGACCTATGAACAAAAATCTTGTCAAGCCCTTTGTTCACATCAAGGACAAGAAAAATGGTCACACACACACACTCACACACAAACTTTACCATCCAACACAACAGAAGAAAGTATTCTGTTGGTATTAGCAGGGGCCAGGAGAATCTTTTGTAAAAGTATATTTTTTAAAAAAATGCAGAATACACATCAGGGATAAAGGATGTTTAATAGCCATAGAACGAAGGGCAAATCCAGATGGATTAAAAGGACCAGAAAGTCCCAGATTTTGTTCCTGTTCTTTCTTATTTTGTTTTGGAGATCCATATATGTTTTACTTAGCCCAGAATATTTTCTTTCTCCTCCTTGAATTGTCAGAGACTTTTCATACCAGCTCCTCAGGTCAGTTAATTTTGTTATTGTTGTATGAAGCCTTCAGGCCATTTCTGACTTATGGCAACCCCAAGATGAACCTATCGTGGGATTTTCTGCAGGAGATTTGCTTTGGCCTTCTCCTGAAGTTGAGAGAGTGTGACTTTCCCAAGATCACCCAGTGGGTCTCCCTGGCCAATCAGGGATTCAATCCCTGATGCCTGGAGTTGTAGCCCAATGCTCAAACCACTACAGGAACAAGAGCTTGGACTTTTCAACCATTTTGGATGCATCTTCACTGTTGAGAAGAAAGAGGGAAGAAGGAGGGGAATATCTTGAAAAGGGGCATGTCTGGCTGTCTGAAGCTCAAAACAGGAGCCCTTCCCATTGCACTATTTTGCTTTATGACTGCATGTTGCATTTTCGTATTTTAAAGATACCATAAGCCATCAGCCAAGGAAGCTTTGGACAACATAATCAATGCAGCCAGGAAATAAAATGAATGAATCAAATTTCTTTTTCTGCCAGACTCATTTGTATTATCAACAGCTCCTGGCCATGATGCTTGCTAGACTGCACCATGCACCTGAATGGCAGTTTCTCGGTAACATGAGCAATAGGATGCTCTGTTTCTTATGGGTTTCGCACTTGCACATGGTTGCACCCTTGTGGCCAAGATCTGATGTCGAGGTTGCATAGCAAAAAACACCCCATGTCAATTTAAGCACTGATTGTTCCACATAATTCATATAGGGAGTGCATGCCAGTTTTGTCCAACTGAATGTAAACCCAAATGTGCCATCAAAAGCACAAACTATGTGCTCTGTGTGCACACACATCTAGAAATAATTCTGCTTTTGCAGTGGTAGCGCATATGCAGCTCCACTTCTGAAATGAATGCACACATTCCATGTTGATCACAAATGCTCAACTGTTAACATAAGGAACATATACATATAGAAGACATTAACAGGATTCTAGCATTTGTGAAACAGGATGCCAAACTCGATGGGCCTTTTGTGTGATCCAACAGGCGTCTTCTTATAGATCTGAGGAATGTTCCCTTTTTTTAATTATGGCACCCAGAATTCTCCAGACAAATTTCAAAAAAAGGAATTTTTCCAAGTTCTACTTTTAAGTGTATAAAGGTGGGGGGTTTTTTTAACTAAAAGGCAGAACAAAGAAGGAACTGATATTGATTCCAAAATAAAGCTCAGCATCCGCTGTAGAAGACAAGTGGAGAGGATATGCATATTCTTTAACCTAGTGGCCACAGCTGAAGAAGTCCTGCCGTATGTTCCCACTGGCTGTTCATACAATGGCAGGAGCACAAACTTGTTGTTAATCTGAGTGACCAAAAAAGTTCACATTGTGATCTTATATGTCTCTCAGGGATATTCCGTGTGAAATAAATTTCAGGGTGTTACAAGGATCTTGCTTTGGGACACTGGATGTGATTGACCACCTGTCTTTTCCAGTCCTCTGATTGCATGATTTGGAAGCAAAATCTGAGCTATGTATTCAGAACAGCACTTAGGGCTGGACCACTTTCAGTCACTTAGAGAGCAAGTATGGGATCACAGGATTGATGGTAGTTAATGCTGGTCTGGAATGTGGAAACTCAGGTTCAAGCTGAGCCATCAAAGTTACTAGATGGCCGTGGGACAATCACTCTTTCTCAGCCTGACCTATCTCCCATGTTTATAGACAAAAAGGAGAGCTGGCAAGCCATGTACTCCACCTTGAGCTCACTGCAAGAAAGTCAGGATATAAACAGTTTTCATAGAATCGTGGAATGATAGCGTTGGAAGAGACCACAGGGGCCATCCAGTCCAAACCCCCCACCCTCCTATGCAGGAATCCACATTGAAGCACTCCCATCAAATGGCCATCCAGCCTCTGCTTAAAAACCTCCAAAGAAGGAGACTCCACGACACTCCGAGGCAGCATGTTCTACTGCCAAACAGATCTGACCGTCAGGAAGCTCTTCTTGAGGTTTAAGTAGAATCTCTTTTCCTGTGGTTTGAATCCATTGCTCCTTATCCTAGTCTCTGGAGCAGTGGAAAACAAGCCTGCTCACTCCTCAGCATGACAGCCCTTCAAATATTTAAACATGGCTATCATGTCCCCTCTTAATCTTCTCTTCTGCAGACTAAACATACCCAGCTCCCTAAGCCAGTCTTCATAGGGCATAGCTTCCAGACCCTTCACCATTTTGGTTGCCCTCCTCTGGACATGCTCCAGTTGGTCAATATCCTTCTTGAAATGGGGTGCCCAGAACTGGACACAATATTCCAGATGAAGTCTAACCAAAGCAGAGTAGAGTGGCACTATTACTTCCCTTGATCTAGACACCATACTCCTATTGATGCAACCAAGAATAGTGTTGGCTTTCTTGGCTGCCGCATCACACTGCTGACTCATGTTCAGCTTGTGGTCCAGCAAGACTCCTAGATCCCTTTCACACGTACTGCTATCCAGCCATGTGTTCCCCATCCTATATTTGTGCCTTCCATTTTTTCTGCCTAAGTGTAGGACCTTACATTTCTCTCTGTTAGCATTCAATTTGTTAGCTTTGGCCCAGCTCTACTGAGGTTTACGTGGCTCAGACTCTGGTAAATTACCAGCACCAAGCAAAGACTTCTGTGCTCTAGCATACTTTTTTAATGTTATGTGTGGTTTTTTGAACCTGTGTTGATGCTTTTTGCTTTAATTAGGGTTGATCTCTGCTGCTGCATTATATTTGTGGTATGGATTTTGTTGTTATGTGTATGTGAGCTATGTACCAGGAACCATTTTGGCTACAAAGTGTGATGCAGCTCTGCTAATTAAGCCAATTTGCCTGCTACTGAGGAAACAGAAAGCACAAGACAGGACTTCAGGGTACCTTTGGATCTTGCTGTAGCAGTCCTAGGAGACAAAAATACAGTCTGAGGTTGGGTTTCCAAGAACAATATAGCATCTCCCTGTAAGCAAGCAGCAATATCCATCCACAATCCAAAGTTTCCATCAGAGCTCAGAAAATTTACCTTTTGGGGATGATAACTCCTATAATCTCCCAGGCAGCATGTAGCCCTAAAATTCACTTTTCCAGACGTCAGATTTCACATCCTTGCTTTCAAAGAGATAATTGTGTATGTTTGTTTCAGCATAAAAGGAGTTTTATGCTGAATTTTAAATAGAGACTGGCACCCTTGTAGGTATTTACATCATCATAAACTGACTTAGCATCACATAAAGGTGAATGGCACTGTTGTGCAATGCTAGTATTCTCAGGAGGGGAACAGGGATGTAGCCACATCTCTGGGGGTCCACTGTGTAAACCAAGCCAGCAGCGTGGCCATTGTGCAATGGTCCAAATGTACAATGTGTCCTGGTGCACAGCAGGATATGTTGCACTTTGGGACCCTGTTGCTAATGGAATATCTTGTGTGGTTCCCCATTGTAAATCATTGCAATTCATTAGCATAGTTGCTCATCAGGTCAGTGACATAGCTGTCTCGTCATAAAGTTACACATCATAGCCTTTGAGGCAGGATCTCAGCCAGTAATAAAAGGGGATGGGGAGAAAATCTAGCAGCACCTACCTTTGAGATTGATTTATTTCAGCATCAATTTTGAGGGACTTCAATCCACTCTGGGAGGGGGCAGAGGGTCATTTCCTTTTTTCTTTAAATACTGTTAATGTCATTAACCAGACACTATTTTTAATAGTAAAAATACAGTTACAAACCCAGTGGAGTTAAATTTAACCAGAAAAACACACCATCCCATTACAATTTGTCAGTCCAAAATGGTACATATTTCTACAGAGGTCCGTTGGCAAAGATATTTTCCGAAGCACAAGTGATAAAAAGATACTACATAGTTTCAGAATTGTCCTCTATAGTCTCTCCTCTTGCCATAGGAATTTTATAACCACCAGAGTGGCATTTCCAAATTCACAAAAATAATGGAATGTGGCCCACTGAGGTCTGTAGCAGGCAAAGATGAGATGGATATGGCTCCCAGACCCGTCAGAATGGTCTATACCAACCTACAAATACCTTGCTAACCCTAGAGATGATCACTGGGTACTTTCCCACTGGTCCACCAGTGATAGCTGTTACATTAGCGAGTAGCAAGAGCATGTCCTTCTCTGCAGTGGCACCCTCATTTCTGAAATGCTCTCTGTAAGGAGAGACACATCCCCACTCTTCGCTCATTTATAGAAGAGACCCCAAAACCCCTTTATTCCCACCTCTTCTGGAGACATTTGATTTCCATACATTTTAATTGTAGTTTGGTTTTCTGTTCTTATTTTATTGCTACTCAATGGTACTCTCTCATTGTTGTGTTTGCTATTCATTTCCTTGTTGTTTTACCAATTGATCAGCAAGCCAGCACAGACTAAAAGGCAGACTAGAAATCTAGTAAATAAATAAATATTATACAAGGCATGGGAACAATCATCCTTTCACCTCCAGCATTTCCTAATTTCTTCGAATGCCAGCATTTACCTCCACTTTCTCAAAAGTGATCCTTAGGTGGACTCCACAGACACATACAAATCCATAGTTTCAGCCCAAGGCCAAATTCAATTTCAGAGATTTTAGAAGCTGAGTCCCAGTGATGAGCAGAAAATACCAGCGTCATTTAGCTTAAAGATCTTACTGCCAGTAATTAACTATAGGAGAGATCTTTCAGCCTCTTAAAATGGAAAAACTTGCACATGGACTGAGAAAGGTGTGATGGCTTTCTGGGGCATCCAAAGCCTTTATTAGGACCTCAGGGGACTGGATTTAGCTTTAGGGTTTGAGGTTCCCCATCACTGTCGTGGAATATCATAAGCCCACCTATACCTGACACCATCCCAAGGGCAGCAAATATAATATGAAATTATTTAAACCTGATGGGGAATGAGGATTAACGGTCTTAAACTTTTTGTGGATGACATCACTCTGGCCTCATCAAGTTTGACCATGAATAAAGATAAGTCTAAAATGGTATGCTTGAACATGAATTCCAACTGTGGAGAGTTCCTTTCTAGCATAACAGGTATTCCAACAAATGCATCCAACGTAAATGCATGGCTGTCATAATTCCAAGTTCTCTGGCAAAGACAATTTCACTTAATTGTTGGGGGCTAACACATTGTAAATTGCTTAGAGAGCACTTAGCGGATAAGCGGTATAGAAATACACATGCTATTGCTATTGCTAATTGCAAACCTTTATCTAATATCTATTATGTATAAAATAAAGAACTGGGAAAAACTAAATCTATCTTGGTTAGGTAGAATTGTGGTGTGTAAGATGACAATTCTGTCTCTTTCAAACAATACCACTAAGCATGCCCCAATGTACGTTACTGTCACAGCAAAAGACAATGATGGACTGTATTAGTAGGCATAAACACCCCAGAGGCTCAAAAAAAAAAAAGTTTCAAAAACAAAGCAAGGAGGAGTGAAAATTCCTTTTTTAAAGTCATACTATGAAGCTTTCCAGTTGAGGCAAATGGCGATATTTATTTCGAACTTTAGTGGAAAAACTCAGAAATAAATGATCGACCTCCAGATTAGGTCAGGGGGCTACCATTTATACTATTAGACTTAAAACTATCTCAGGTCGTTTCCTCACTACACTGTTATAGAGCTATTATTCCACCTTCAACATCCTGTCGAATTCTGGGGTTTGTACTTTCCTGAGGCCCAAGAGCTCTCTGGCTGAGAATCCTAAAGGCCCCTGCCCAAACTGCAAACCCCAGGATTCCACAGGATGTTGAAAGTGGAATAACAGCACTATAAAGTGAGGTGCGGAAGTGGCCTTAGTTGTGTAGCCAAGTAGTGTCTCCTGGGCCTACTCTCCCAATCCTGATTTACCAGGCAGCAGCTACTGTGAGCAATGGGGATCTGTTATCTGTTATCTTGTCAATTGGGACATAGCAGACCGGTGTTTCCACCCCTTCCCACCAGCTATCTCCAGTTCAACAGTTGGAAGCAGGATCTCTGTTGCACTTACCCCCTCACACATATCACTCATGGGAGCAGGGTGGAAATATCAGGTTGCTGCATCCAAGCTGACAGGAGACAAATCCCCATCACTCACAGCAGCTGCTGCCTGGCAAATCAGGACTGGGGGACTTTTATGATCCCTACATATTCTCTACACTATTGAATACATCCCTGCCATGGAATCATGGGTACAAATCAGTTATGGATCCATAGCCTTTTTCCCGTACTTATGCCAGTCTCTATTTATAGAAGATACACACCCCCACTGATATAGAAGCCATTGGCTGCCACTGGCTAGCTCTCGGGGGTTCCACAAAGTGAGAGCACAGCAAGCAAGGAGCATTTTGCAAAGTGGTGTGAGTGTGAGAAGGGTGGGTGGGAGTGAGAGACTGTGTCATGTTGAAAAGTGTAGGCGTAGGATGAATTATTTGGATACATCAATATCCTTTCATCTGCCACCCCAGTGAGGCAGAGGCCCTTTAATTGACTTTAATAGCTGTCAAATGACAACAACAACTTCCACTAATATGCAAATCAATTAGCAAGACTGATTGGCAGGATCTCTGTGGTTAGGTGGAGCTGGTAGAGACCCCGAAGGCACTGACTGTGAAGCCAACCAGACAGCTTTTGGGAAGCTTCCTGCAGTAGATAATGGCTTCGATCCAACTTCTCCTTTGTTGTTGTTGTGTGCCTTCAAGCCATTTCTGACTTATGGCAACCCTAAGGTGAATCTATCATGGGGTTTTCTGGGGCTGAGAGTGTGTGGCATGCCCAGGGTCAACCAATGGGTTTCTATAACTGAGTGGGAATCAAACCCTGGTCTCCAGGGTCATTGTCGAATGTTCAAACAACTACACCGTGCTGGCTGTGTGTAAATATACACAGGCATATGCCACAGCAGCACCATTCAACCGCCAGGCAGAATAGCAACGTTGTACAATATATATCAATGACTAGACATTATTGCACAAAGTACAATATACCATGCACAACTGCAATGCAAAGTATAGGATGCACAATCACAATGAGCAATCACAACCAAAAGTACAGTATGCAAAACCACAAAGTATAGCATGCACAGCCACAATGTGAAATCAAAGTGCAAAGTATAGCATGTGCAACCACAAGGCAAAGTATGGGGTGCACAACCACAATGCACAACCTACAAGGACAAGTCACTGATGGACGTGTTGTCTGTGCAACTCTGCTTCCACCCCTATCAGCAGAATACATGTGCTGTGCAATTGTGACTTTCTGGCCTCACATGCCTAGCGTGACTCACATGTGAATATGTCCCTAAGTGAATCCAGGTCAATGTTGGAGAATCTCTGTGGACTTTTTTGTTTTCTGTTGCAGTAACTTGGACACTCAAGCACTTCAAGCATGTCATTTCTTGTGTCGTGGCCCAACAGATAACTACTGCATTGATTTTTTTTTTAAAGAACATTGCAAGCCTGTTTCCACAGATCAGGAGTGCAAATTATATGATCTTCTAGAAGTTGCTTGTGACTGCATCTCCCAGCATCCCTCACTATTGATATTACTGGTGAGGACTACTGGGAGCTGGAGTATGGACAATAGCTTTTATTTGGGTCAGATACCAGCTCTTACAGATTCTTCATGTGCCTTTTTGTTTTGAGACCCTTCCCCTCCCCATTTGCTTTCCCTACGTCTTTGGACTTGGTGTGCCTTTGCTGAGTTGCTTTGGGGAAAGGGTGGATGAGCTGATGACTCTAACCGAGGGCTCTTGTGTTTTGTTTGACAGATGAATCGCCCAATCCAAGTGAAGCCAGCAGACAGCGAGGGCAGAGGAGGTAGGTGGCTCTTCACTTTGAGTGCATTGATCCAGGGGTTTGACCCTGATAATGTCTTTAGTGCAAGACTAGGGAATCTGTGGCCTCCTGATGTTGTTGAACTGCAGGTCCCATTTGATAGCCTAAAACTGTCCTGATCTGGTAGAGACAATCCTAGTTAATCTTCGTCATCTCGCTCTTTTGGCTGCTTTTAGAATGTCCTAGGCCATTTCCACCCTCCAATGTTTTAGTGCTATTATTCCACTTTCAGCATCCTATGGAATCCAGGGGCTTGCAGTTTAGGGAGGGGCCTTTAGAATTCTCCGCCAGGGAGCTCTTTGGCCTCAGTAAACTACAGACCCCAGAATTCCACAGGATGTTGAAAGCGGAATAATAGCACTATAACAATGTAGGGCAGAAATGGCCCCAGTTTCTCTCCCTCCTTCCACTTTCCCCCTTTGTCCTCAGCTGACTTTAGTTGCTGCAAACTGAATTCAAAATGCAAAAGTGCAACTCAGGAGGAGAGAGAGGAGAAGAGCAGTGGAATCTTATCCTTCCCAGTAGGCTCAGGCAAAAAGAAACAGCTGCAACCTCTGGTAGCTTGTGTGTTTTTCTCATGAATAACTTTTGCTATTCTGACCACACCCTGATGTTGCTTGGTCCAGTTTTGGCTGGTGAAACATTAGAGGGTATGCCACCAGCTCTTACTAGTTTGGCCAGTGGGAGGTTATGATGGGAACAGTGGTTGATCAGCATCTGTAGAACCTAACCTCCACCCCAGTCCGCATTTTATGTCCATAGCTGTCATTTCCATAAAAAGAGCTTATAGCACTGTTAGTCAAAAGGCACTTTATGACAATTCCATTTTACTACCTTAAGTCTGCATCTGCATTACAGAGTTATACTACTTTGATACCACCTTAATGGCCATGGCTCCATCATGTTGAATCCTGTAGTTAGTGAAATATTTAGAATTCTCTGTGCAAGAGCTCTAGTGCTGAATGGAATTTTAAATCCCTCATCAAACTATAAATCCCAGGACTCCTTAGGACGGAGTTATGGCAGCTAAAGCAATACCAAACTAGTGTTACTCTATAGTTTAGATATCCCCTCTAAATGTCCCTACTAGTCCCCCGTTGTCCCACTTTTTCAGCTGCTTTTAAAGTGTCCCAGTTTCACTCTTCGTCCGCTCTCCTCTTCTGCCTTCAAGTTGCCTGTCAACTTATGGTGACCCCATGAATATCATAGAGTTTTCTTAAGCAAGAGAAATTCAGAGGTGTAACCCCATGAATTTCCTAGGGTTTCCTTAGGCAGGGAAAATTCAGAGGATGGCTTTGCCAGTTCTTTCCTCTGAAATAGAGTCTACAGCATCTGGTATTCATTGGTGGTCTCCTATCCAAGTACTTACCAGAGCTGATGTTGCTTAGTTTCCAAGATTAGATGGGATCTGGTGCCTTTAGGATGTTTAGGACTGGCACCCATTTGTACAGAGACACTGGCATCTTATACGCCACCACTGTAAAACCGCCTCCAGGTGACTCTGTCGCTTCTTCCCACTGTTAGACCCAATTCTTCATCTCCAAGTGTCAAGAAGTCTATGGATTATTGCATTTGATCTACAGCAAATGTAGAGATGAATGGCCCAGAAATCAATGAGGAGTTGGCCTCAGCTCACTTCCCAATTGATGAGGATGTTTCCTTCCCTCTGCATCACACCCGATTACTCCTCAGCAGAAAACCACGCTGGATTTAGGTGCTTCTATGTCATTTTCTTGGGGCAACCCCAGATTGGGAGAGGGGGATGAGATTTGTTTCCAAAGTCTCTTGTGCCCACATTCTCATTGATAGAGCTAGTCCTTTAGCACAGCTTGTTGCTGATGGATTGTGTCCCTCTTAGGGACACTAAGGCTATTTCCACACTTCAGTGTTATAGTGCTATTGTCCCACTTTCAACATCCTGTGGAATTCTGGGGTTTGCAGTGTAGGGAGGGGCCTTTAGAATTCTCAGCCAGAGAGCTCTTTGGCCTCAGGAAACTACAAGCCCCAGAATTCCACAGGAAGTTGAAACTGGAATAGCACTATAACAGTATAGGGCAGAAATGCCCATGGAAGGTTTCAGAGCAATCTAAACCTCCCCGGAAGACCTCAGTGCTGATGTCATCTTTCCACACCTGGCTGTGGGGTGCATTTCATCAGACATTTCTCCAAGGCTGCCTGCTCACTGTGAAGCACAGAATGGACATGTGGGGTGGCTTCAGGGGCTTTTAAGTAAGTGAGGGGGGGTTGGGTGCTGCAAAGGGAAGAAGGAAGAGAGAGAGAATGAGAGTGAGAGAGAGAGAGAGTTACTTTTCAAGGCAACTTCCTTGCCCTGAGATTTTTCTCCCTTTCCTGGAAGATTGGACAATGGGAGCCAGGTCCTGAGATCTGGGAATCTCATTAGGGGGGCATTTTTCCAGCCCCTCCACATAAACTAGGAAGCAATGCATCCCAAAACCATTCCAATTAAGGAGGAGGAGGAGGAGGAGGAGATGATGGTGATGATGGTGATTTTCTACTAGATCCAGCTGTGGGGCCACATGCAGCCTCCTGTAGCTGTTTTGGGGCCCTTAGTGCATCCAGACTCCCCTTTCTCTCTGGCCAAGAAGAGGATAATTTCTCTCTCTGGGAAGCCTCTAGGAGAGCCAATTTACTTTTTAAATTCTCATTTTAGCAAAATAAAATGGAGGTGTATAGAAGAGGAGGCCCAAAGATCTTAGAGGGCCACATGAGATGCCTGAGTCCTTTGACTCCTAACTCTGTTTCTAAATTCCTTGTGGTTGTCCTCTTTCTGTTCCTAAGCAGCTGTTGCTCACTGGGAGTTTTAAAAAACCTAATTAATTAAAAAGAGAAAGAGAAATCTTGCATGACTTTGCTCCTGACAGGTAGTAGGGCAGAACGGGGAAAAGAAAGGCACGGCAGAAGAAAAGATTTAATTAAACAACCACAGAATCCCATGTCAGCAACAACAGGGATTCAAGCAATGCCTTTGGAAAACTAGCGCTGTACAGCCAACACCTTCCTTTTCAGTCCAGCAGTTCAGATTGTTGTTATGTACCTTAAAATCAGTTTCAACTTATGGCATTCCTATTCTGGGGATTTGTTGGTTGGTTGGTTGGTTGTTTTTGCAAGATCAGTTCAGACCAGGTTCTTTCCCCTAAGGCTGAGAGAGAATGACTTGCCTAAAGTCACTATGTATGTGCCAAGTTGCTTGTCAACTTATGGAGACCCTCTGGATTTTGTGTGGTTTTCTTAAGCGAGGAATCCTCAGAGGTGGTTTTGCCAATTCTTTCTTCTGACATACAGCCTACAGCACTTGGTGTTCATTAATGGTCTTCCATCCATCCATCCAAGGGCTGATCTTGCTTAGCTTCCAGGATCAGATGAGATCTGGTGCCTTTAGGGTATTTTAGCCCTGCCCTCCAATATTTCATGGATGAAAACTGGGGACAGATAGGGCCGAGCGACATCAGAGTATATCTGAGAGTGGCCAGAGAAGAAGAGGGCAAAAAGTTATTAACAGAGAAGAAGACACAAAACTACTCTTTTAAGCAGAGAAACCCTAGAATGTACTGTATGTACTGAGTTTAGGAAAGCCTTAAAAAAAAAAAAGGAAGAGGCTACTGGGAAGGGCAGTCTTCACTCCAGCTCAGTTAACTGAGTACAGACTAATTTTACACTTTGAACTCAGGCCATTTCTACGCTTCACTGTTATAGTGCTGTTATTCCACTTTCAACATCCTATGGGATCCTGGGGTTTGCAGTTCAGGAAGGGACAGTTAGAATTCTCAGCCAGGGGGCAATTTGGCCTCAGTAAACTACAAACCCCGGAATTCCACAGGATGTTGAAAGTGGAATAACAGCACTATAGCATGGTAGGGCGGAAATGGCCTCAGTTTGTAGCAGCTGAAGACTGAGGGGGAAAGAAGGTGGACGGGAAGAGAAACTAGAACATTTTTAAAGCAGCTGAGAAGGTGGAACAGCACGGGATTAACCAAGAATGTCTCTGCTAAACCAGGACACTTGGAGGGTACCTGTCACCCAGTAGGTTTCCATGGCTGAGCAGAGATTTGAACCCTGGATTCCCAGGGTCCTTCTACAATATTCAGACCACAATACCATGCTGGCTCTTATGGCTTTGCCGATGCTGGATTGTAATTGTATCTACATCGAGACTGGCGGCGTTCGGAGCAGTCTACGAACCGTATTGAAAGCAGTGCATTCAGTAACTGACTGTGAAGCTTTGTCTTGTTTCTTTAGTAAAATAATGGGTATGAAAAGATTTTGAACCGCTGTAGTTAATGTGAGAGAGCCAGGTAGGGTAGCGGTTTGAGCATTGTACTCTGGAGACCAGGGTTGAATTCCTGCTCAATGGGAACCTTGGGTAAGTCACACTCTTTCAGCCTCAGAGGAAGGGAAAGGCAACCCCCCTCTGAACAAATCTTGCCAAGAAAACCCAGTGATACATTCACCTTAGGGGGGCACCATAAATCAGAAATGACTTGAAGGTACGCTACAAAAAAATGTCAGCGTGGCCTTCCAGATGTGGTTGGATTGCAGCTCCCAGCATTTCTGATCATTGCCTATGCTGGCTAGGGATGAGGGGAACTGTGATCAAACATCTGAAGGGATGCACTTTGCCCACTCCAATCTAAAATACTGCAGTAACAGCAGTCCAGGGCCATTATATGGGTCATAGGCCATTTCTGCACTAGATTGTTAAATAGTGTTATTATCCCACTTTCAACATCCTATGGAATCCTGGGGTTTGCAGTTTAAACTTCAAACTCCAAGATTCCATAGGATGTTGAAAGTGGAATAATAGCACTATAACAATCTAATGCGAAAATGGCCATAGTCCCCCTTCCTTCCACTGTGTTGGCCCCCCATGAATTCTGAGAAATCCCTAAGATCTACTACTGAGCGTGCCTCCCGCTTCCTTTTAAAGATTTCTCTCCCTGTAAAGCACCTGAAATGAAGACATGAGTAAAATAGGTTGCAAAGAGGGCAGAGACCAAAATATACCTTCAAAGCAACACATCAAGCTGAATTAGAGGAAGTGTACGCTTCACGGTTTGTAAAGAGTAAGCATTTGAGCAAATAAGCGTAACCTCCTACAGGAATGGCCTAAGGCAACAGTTCTTAACTTTTTCTTTACCACCGACCGCCTTTAAATATGTTTTGTTGCCGCAGACCACCAAGACTTAACTCAAGATTTAAACCTCTAAAGTGCATCCAATATTTATTTAAAATTGCTCATCGGGCATCTTCAAATTTGGAGAGAAGGGAGAAATAAAGTAAATACACACACTCCTATTATAATGTTTTTATTGGAATGATTCCAAACAAATTTGGCCAGCCTGCTTGCCTGCCTGCCTGCCTGCCTGCCTTCCTACCTGCCTTCCTGCCTGCCTGCCTTCCTTTACTGTAAAAGCTCATAACATTTCTTCAAGGCTTTGCAGGCCCCTCAAGGTCTGTGGACCACAGGTTAAGAACTGCTGGCCTAAAGGATGATGTGATAGCTCTTGAAGCAGATTCATTGAAATTAAGCAGACCCAGCCAGCTTGGGCAAAGCTGGATGGGAAACCACAGGAATCCTTGGGCACAATTGAAATAAAAAAGCAAAACATAGTCGGAGTAGAACCTAGTGGGTGGCTCACATTGGATTATGCAACCCCATTACTATACAGGCATCCTCACCCCCAAATTAGATGCTGAGGCTGCAGTCTCAATCGCTGACCTTCCCTAACCTGCCACCCTCGAGATGTGTTTGACTACAGCTTCCATCATTCTCAGGTTGAGAATGGTGGGAGCAGCAGTCCAACACACTGAGAGAATGTCACATTGGGAAAAGCGGCTGTACACACTTCATGGAGACACAACCCACTGAATTTGCTGAAGTTTGCTTCTGAGAAAAGATGGCACCGTCACTAATACAATCGTCTCCTCATACGCCCTCCAACATTTCCCCGATGAAAAATGCAATGCATGTGGCCGAGCTGTTACCCCAAAACGTAGGTGCCACAAGGGCCAGCCCGTGATGCCAGAACCTCCCTGCAAAAGTAGGGAATTAATTAGCTCAAAATCAGGAGGCTAATGAGAGGGGGGCAACTTAGTGAGATCTTGCTCCCAATGTTTACAGGCTCACACAGGAAAAGGATCAGCCAGAGATTCAAAAGTAAGCTAAACAGGTGTTTTATTGAGGGGAATTCACTCATGCATGCACACAAGATAAACACAATCACAGATTCACACAAGAGCTAACTGAAGGAGAAAGGGAGTCAAAAATTATGTATAGAGAGGCTGAGGGGTTTGGGGGGATTTATAATTACCAGTCCAAAAGAGTAGTGAAGACCAGAAATGTGGCTTGGCTTAGGTAGGACCTAAGGACAGTTCTCATTCGGAAGCCAGATGGACAGCGATAGGTAGACCTTTGAGAGACTGCACTGGACATCCTGAAATCAGGGGTACTTGTACCCAAAAAATAGCCTGTGGCAGTGGAGAATCCAGATGCAAGACAAAGGGGACCTGGGTCTTTTGCCTGTTGATGGGCTTAGTGCTTGATTGACAGACATGATGGGTGTTGTAATAACTGTCTACTGTGGTGCTACGAGGAAAGAAGAAGGAATCCAGGTGCATAGGGAATGGGTATCTGTCAATCAGTGTCCTGGTGGGCTTTTCCCAGTTGTGTTCCCTGGAAAGATGTTCAGCTTCTACTTAAGCCCATCATCCCCAGGAGCGACAGCTACTGCCTGGCAAACGACCTCATCTCACCTAGACGGTGTTTAGGTTGACTAGCCTCTCTTTCTCACATTTACAGTCAGATTTCTCCCCTCGCTCGGCTTGACCTCTCAGTCACCTCTCAGACTTGAATTTGATATTAGTGCCAATTAAAGTGTGTTGCCAATTAAATATGATGCCAATTAGATATGGTGCCCATCCAAATCATACTGATATCTGGGACCCCCCCCCCCAAGCAGGGCCTTACAAAGCCACATCAGAGTATGGTCCAGATGGGAAAAGTTATTAATGAGGAAGAGCGAGAGGCTAGGAGAGGGGAGAGCAGTTTGCTTTTGTCTGAGCCTACTGGGAAAGACAAATATTCCCTCTCTCCTGTCCTCTCCCGCAACTAAGGCCATTTCTGCACAAGACTGTTATAGTGCTATTATTCTACTTTCAACATCCTAAGAAATCCTGGGGTTTGCATTTAGAATTCTCAGCCAGAGAACTCCTGGGCCTCAGAATACTACAAACCCCAGAATTCCACAGGAGGTTGAAAATGGAATAATAGCACTATGTAATGTGGAAATGGCCCTGGTTTCTACAAGATCAAGAGTACTTGCTTATAAAGAAAGCAAACTGGGAATCTGGGGCTTGTGGTTACTTCTGGGAAGGATAGAAACAGCTCCCTTGCCCACTTCCTTGCAGACATCCAGAGCAGTAGTGATAACATATCCAATAAATATGGCAGCCAGCATACCACAAGCTGGCTTCTGCTATTTTCTGGCTGTAAAATGTAGGATATATTATAGTAAGGAAAGCCTGGAGGCTATCGCAAGCAAACCCATTACTATAACAGCTTGCTTATATGCAAACATATATCTCACCAGGTTTGTATTACAGGTTTAGGTTGTGCAAATCTTGTAAAATTTGCCGAAGCAGACTCATTACATTAGAGCAAGGCGTATTCATCAGAGTTGGCTGCTAGCCCAAGAAGGCTGTTCTCCCAAATATTGCAGAGGGGCCTTTCTGCACTACACTGTTATAGTGCTATAGCCCCTCTTCTCCTCTCCTCTCTCTGCCCCCGAGCTGAGTGCAAACTACTTTTGTGCACTGAACTCTGTTTGCGGCAACTGAGGACAAAGGAGGAAAATGGGAGAGGGAGAGGGAGAGAGAAAGTGGGACATTGTAAAAGCTGCTGAAAAAGTGAGAAGGTGGAGCAGGGCTTGCCAAAGGGTGTGTCGCAGCATGTTAGTGTGTTGCCTGAAGTGTGTAGGTGTGTCGCCTCCCTGGGCTGAGGAGGACCCCACGCACACCTGAGCCTCTGCAGCAGCTGGCCAGGATCAGGTGGGGGCCTGCCTTTTCCACTGCTGCCACCCTCGCCGGGATCTTTCCTTGGCAAAGGCAACAGAAGCGAGCCAGGATCAGGTTGGGGGTCTGCCTTTCCTGCTGTTTAACATCTGGTTTGCTAGTAAAACTGGATTACTGTGTCACGAAATGATGCCTGTTCAAAAAGTGTGTCCCCAACATGAAAAGTCTGAAAAGTTCTGAGATAGAGGATTAACTGAGACTGTCCCTACAAAACCAAGACAGGTGGAAAGGATGCAGATGCTGTTGAATGGAAGCTGCCAGTATTCTTCTCCATTGGCTAGGGCTGCTGGGAATTGCAGTCCAGCAATGTCTGGAGGGCCATGCGATTCTCTTCACTGTTACAGTTGCATGTCTGCTCCATTTGTGTGTGCGTATGTGTGTCCTTCACTGCTGTTATTGAATGATATCACATATGTAGGGACCTCACTTTTTCTCAACTTGATCTTTTTCCTTGCCATTTTCCTTATGCATTCACAGATTCAAGTGAACAGGCCACCAGTTCAGAAATTTAGTCCAACCCAAAAGGGCAAATTGTGGTTTCCCACAAAGCTTGCCTTCAGCTACTGGCTTCCAGGCCAAGAGACAAACCAAACAAACTTTCAACAGGAATCTAAGTGCCTTAAAGTTGTTTTCTTTGGTGCTGCAAATGTAAAATAACTTCATTGATGGAAAACAGAAGGAAACTTCATTGTCTAAATAATTCAGTTGTGTTCACCTAACACAAGTAAAAGGTTTAATGCTGAGACCTGAAAATGATAAGAATGATATATTTTATTTTCTAAGGGCTGTAATTGTTTGGCTCGGCCATTCAGTTTTGGCTCCCAGCTACTCTCTTTCGTCCTTAAGAAGCTGAGATTTTAGCCGACGGCTGACTAGCACCCTCTAGGGGACTCGGTGAGCCATTTTTAGAAATTTTGGCCATAACATATTTAAACTGCACTTTGCAATAGTGACAGCTAGACCCAGACCTTGAAAAGTGACTTTTAAAAATTATAATCTGTAGTATCCTAATGCTGACTGGGGATTTCAAAAACTATAGTCCAAAAAGTAACTTTTGAAAGAGCATTCACTCAAAAAATATCGATATAGTTGTTATACTTGGATATTTAAAGCAGGACTGAGGAATCTATAGCCCTCCTGATGTTGATGAACTATTATTCCCTCACCAAAGACTGATGGCAGTTGGAGTCCAACATCTGGAGAGCTACAGGTTCCTCTGCCCTAAAAAGAAAATGGATGAGCTGACCGAAGCTTTCTTTAGCCTGGCTCGGGAGTTTTAGCCTGGCTCCCTTGAGTTTTTTGAGGAGGAAAGAGTTGGAGAAATATTTCCTGAGAGTATGAAAAATGCTTGTGTGGATTAGGTCCAGGCTATTTGAAAGAACACACCTGCATGTATGAGCCAGCCCATGTTTGGAGATTTTCTGGTAAGGCCCTTTTCTCTGTCCCACAACGCTCACAAGTACTTCTGGTGAGAACACAAGAGAAAGCATTCTCGGTGGCTCCTCCCAGGCTTTGAAACTCCCTTTCTAGGGAGGTTAGACTGACGTCTTCACTATGTATCCTTCTGTAGTCAGGTGAAGACATTTTTGTGTTGACATTCCTTCGAGCAGGGCTTTCCAAATGGTGTGTCGCGACACGTTAGCGTGTCACCTGAGAGGTGTAGGTGTGTCACCTCCCTGGACCGAGAACGAGCCCCCCACCCGAGCCTTGGAAATGTACGTTACATGTTACAAATAAATCATATATGTTTAAAAATATAAATAAAAGGTTTTCATGAGATATGTTGTGTCCCCATACATTTTGTTATTACAATTTATGTATGTGCCCGGATCTCTTATAAGGGGTTGGTGTACCCTCTGGTTTGCTAGTAAAACTGAATTACTGTGTCGTGAAATGGTGCATGTCTAAAAAGTGTGCCACCGACATGAAAAGTTTGGAAAGCTCTGCTTTAGAGGATTGGTTGCTCATGGGGGAAGACCCCTTAATATGGGCTGCAGCCACATTTGTTGTTTGTTCTCAATTACTTTTAATTCTATTGATAGTTTATTGTATTATATTATAGCTTATGTGTGGTGTGTACTTTTAGCTGCCTTAACTTTTGCAAGCCACTTTGAATCCTAGACTGGGGGAAAAAGGAAAATGAACAAACAAACAATAAAAATAATACCCCTCTCACCATTGTTTTTTGGGCAGAGAATGTACCTTAATTGGTGAAGGAGCAGGAGGTGAGAAATACCCTTGCTCGCACACCAGAAGAAACTATCAGTGTGAGTCAATAGAAGAAGCAGTGAAATGGAACCAGGGCTCATGGAGTCAAAGCTCTGGGAATTTTAAATTAGTAGGGATTGTAATATCATTTTTGTGATATCCCCTCAGTTTTTTTTTTCTGTATTCTTTAAGTGTAACTGCAATTCGTACCTAAGTGGAGGGAGAAAAGTTTTTTTTCGGCAACAATATATTGCTCAGAACTATCTCTGTTGCAATGTAAAGTGTTTGGAGGTAACTTGGCAATTGAGATCCATTAGGTTTACAAAAGACTGGTGCCCTATGGAGATGAAGACTGCTTGAATTGCTTTCTTGATATGAGTTAATGTAGTTGCCTCTGTTTTTGGTGTTTCCTTTCTGGTATAGAAGTGAGGAACGCTTGCAGTCCAGAGTTTGACAAACTACTAACATGAGGCAGTTTCCTATGAGGTACCAAGCCTTATCGTTTGACTATAAACACACTGGAATAAACTACAGACGTACCTAGGACTGCGAAGTGTGTCCAAAATGCAGGAAACTGATCAGATCCTACTTTGTTCTGATTCTTCCCACAGAATCTGATAAGCATTTCCAATCAACCTGGAAGGGACCTTAGAGGTCACATAGTTTGACCTGCTGTGGAATGCAGGATATATAATCCAAGTAGGTCTACATCATCCCAGCCAGATGCCTGCCCAGCCTTTTCCAAGAAAGGAAATCTCATCCAAGAAAGGAGAGCCAATTCGTTCCACTGTAAAGGACTTAATACTGTTGGGAAGTTGCAGGCATTGGGAAAGTTGTTTTTGAACTATAATGGCCACCACCAGCCATCCATGAATTATAGCTTTAGTGTTGCCATCCAGGAAAGACCTTTAGAGATATCTGGCAGTGCAGTCTAAAGCCCTTTCCTCACCTTACCTTTTTCCGGCGCTGGGGTGCAGGGATCACGCAAGCAGCCTCCGGCGAGAGGCTCTTGCGTCCCTGTTGCTTCAGCTCCGCACGAGCTGCCTGCTCACATGTGAGCCCCGTCTCTTCCTTCCGTAGTGCAGCCTGGGAGTTTCCCAGGCTGCGCTGGGGCAGGAAGCGCGACCGGCGCAACTCCGGAGGCTTTGCAGGCCAGGTAACTGCGCACGGGCCTAGGAGCAATGCGCGATGGTGCACCATTTTTGGCTTCCAGCCGAAAATGAAAAGGTGTGCGATCGGCGCCTGCCGGCCCCTGGAGCACCACGCGATTGTGAGTGCATCGTGCAGATCACTCCTCACAATCACGCGACGCTCCAGGCGCCCTTTCGCATGGTAAATGCCGTGCAGAGAGGGCCTATATCTCTCCCCAAATTACAGATCCCAAGATTCCACTGGATGGAACCATCGCTGTTAAAGTGATGCCAAACTTTGGTAATTGTCAGATGTTCAGTCTTTGAAAGTGCAGGCAGAGAACAGAATTGGAGTTGGACAGGATCTTGGAGATCACATGGCACAACTCCCTATTCAATGTAAATCTGCTTCTCTGCCATTTCTACCCATCTGTTCTAGTCCTTCCCTCTGGAACAGTGGTTCTCAACCTGTGGGTCCCCAGATGTTTTTGGACTTTAGCTCCCAGAAGCCCTGAGCATTGACCATAGTGGCTGGGGCTTCTGGGAGCTGAAGTCCACAAACATCTGGGGACCCACAGGTTGAGAACCACTGCTCTGGAACAACCAAGCAGAACTGATATTCTTTGCAGAATAGCATCTGGAAGCTACATTTATAAGCCTTTAAAGGCTGGGGAACTGTATACACCTTGGGGCAGGGAAGTAGAAGGTAGTGTGAAATGGTGTTGCAGAGCCTAGAGAGGCTGGCCAGAATCCTGTTAGTTGTACCCAAACAGACCTATGGAATCAACTGTTGAATAGAAAGCCAAAATATCCATAAATCTAAGGCCATTTCCATACTACACCATTATAGTGCTATTGTTCCACTTTCAATGTCCTGTGGAATCCTGGGGTTTGCAGCTTAGGGAGGGGCCTTTAGAATTCTCAGCCAGAGAGCTCTTTGGCCTCAGGAAACTACAAACCCCAGCATTCCACAGGATGTGGAAAGTGGAATAATAGTACTGTAACTGTGTAGGGCGAAAATGGCCTAATTTATTCAATGGGTCCACTCTACTCAGGAGTAGCAAAAGGATTTTTGGGACAGCAGTTTCCATTGCTGGGGGATTCTGAGAGTTGCAGTCCAAAAACAAAGTAACTTTCCCAAGCTCTGGTGCTGTGAGTCGCTAC
This sequence comes from Iguana delicatissima, assembly GCA_948472985.1. Taxonomy (NCBI): domain Eukaryota; kingdom Metazoa; phylum Chordata; class Lepidosauria; order Squamata; family Iguanidae; genus Iguana; species Iguana delicatissima. The sequence goes on from CAOKZL010000237.1 coordinate 665,859, forward strand.
CTGGAGACACCAACTGAGGGATCTACCCTCATTCTCTTGCAACCACCATAAGTGTGGATAGCTTTCCTCCCCCTTCCTTTCTCTGGCTTTGGAAAGTGTGCAGAATGGGACCGCTGACCATAGAGAGTAAGGATTCCCTCTTAGAGAATCTCCAAGGGAGGAGATTGCAGTGCACGTGAGGCTTATTCACCAGATCTCAACAAGCTAGATGAGAAATCTTATTGGGCCAGATCACACTCATGGGCCAAAAGATCCCTTCTTGTGCTTTAATGGTTCAGATCAAAGCCCCACGTTGGTAGAATCGTTATTGTCCCCATGCTTTATTTTATTTTCATTTTTCTTATTCAGTACCTTCTCCCTGTTCCCAAAGGCTCCTGTCTACAGTCAAATGCACAAAAGGAACAGTATTTTAAACCCAGTGATGTTTTATTCCCAGGGTTCCATTGCTTGAGCAGGGTAAATAACGGTGTATTCTAAGAGAGATGTAGTTATTAAACACGACTCAGCTGGTGCCAGCGAAAGCTCCACGTTTCCCAAAGGGAACTGGGAAATAAATTACCCACTTACAGAATGTAATTGGTGAGGGATTAAAAATCAATAGACAGGCAAGAACAAGAAAGTTGTCTCAGCCGGGCTTTGAGGAGGAGAAGAAAGAAGAGAAATCTCTTTGCAGGAAAATGGCCTGCTCTTTGCCTGCCCCGAAAATATCTCCCCACTCCATTTGCCAATACACATGTTGTCAACAACCAAGGGCTCCTGTGTCTTCAGAAAGACCTTTGATAGGTTGCAATTCTGTGTGGTGGGAAAGGTGCAGGTACAAGAAAGTCATTCCGTTGCAGCTGTATCCAAGACTTGTTTCGATACAGTGGTGGCCGGACACATCCATGTCAGTGGGGCTTTGAATCCACTCCTGGTTTTGCTATAGACTTTAAAAGAGCCATCCAATCTATGGGGTCACCCCAGTAGGTTCAGAACCTTGGATAGTTCCTTTACAATGCAGGTTAAAACTCAGAATGGATTTACCCACTTTATGGAAGCCACCATCTACCACTGAGTGGATACATTATTAGATTTGGGAAAACATAGATTCAGAGCTCACCTCAGCACTAGAGAAGGTCTCCATGGAACCTGAGCCATTTTCTTGGAAAGCAGAAGAAAATTTACATGCTCCTGAAAGAGATTTACACACTCTCGAGGAATGAAATCGGTCAATGTGGAGGAAACCACACTGGAATAAGAGTTCTCCCTTTCAGCTGAGGAAAGTCACACTGATTTGGAGCTGGATCTATAAAAAATACACACTTTTTTGCTCTTTAAAAGGGAGCAGGAAAGAGATAAGCAAATACCTATGACAGAGTAGGGTGGCCATGTGTCTTGCTTTACAGAGGGCAGTCCTCTTCTTCAAGGACTGTTGGAGAACATTTCCAGGCATCTTCTCTTTTAGGGCTGGACAAATTCTAGATGTCCAGGAGTGAACTTTCAGATTCAGTGAGGTACTGAATCCAGCCCGGATTTCAGTCTAGACTTTAATGTAGTACACAATGCTGTACTTCATCCCGTAAAACCTAGAGTGGATTGACTGCCCTATTCATATCAAAGCCACCAGCCTCCACCATTCAGTCTCCAGGAGTTAGCACAGGCCACGCCAGCATTCCAACCATTCCCCCCACAAAATCAGAAGTGAATCCACTTTATAAAATTAGAAGGTGGGGAGAGAAGAAGTTACAAGGGGCTCCTGTGAACTGTTTTGAAGCAAAACCACAACTTCTGGAGGTTGCCAGAAGCAGAAAAAGTCACTTGCCCTCCAACTATCTCAGTTTGGCAAGGACAGCCCCAGCTAATGCTTTACCTTCCCATTTTTTCAACTACTTTTAAAATGTGCCAGTATCTTTCTCTGGCTCACACTTTTCCCCTTTATCCTTGGCTTACTTCAATTGCTACAGACTGAGTTCAGAGTGCAAAAGTAGCTTTTGGGGAAGGGAGGAGACAGAGTCTTGCCTTTCCCCATAGCCTCACATGATTTTTCTTTCTTTCTTCTGGCTTTTGTAAACAGCCAGAATTCTGGAGTTTCCCTGCTTAAATTAACAGTTCTGCGTGTTCTTTCTCATCAACAACTTTTTAATAACTTGGAACCTTTTCCAAACTGTGCCTCATTTCTGATTTCCCATCGGCAGATATCTAGAATAACTTTTTTGGCCATTTCCTCACTACACTGTTATAGTGCTATTATTCCACTTTCAACATCCTATGGAATCCTGGGGTTTGCAGTTTAGGGAGGGGATTTCGAATTCTCAGCCAGAGAGCTCTTTAGCCTTAGTAAACTACAAACTGCAGAATTCCACAGGATGTTGAAAGTGGAATAATAGCATTATAACAGTGTAGAGAGAAATGGCCTTTGTTCAGAGCAGCGAGGATTCGACTCAGGTTACAGTCCTCCCTCCACCTTTGCAAACTTGATTATTTGCAAGGCACTTGCTTGCCTCCCCTCCATTCTCCCCCTCCCATTCCTCTGCCTTTTGCCCTTGTGCACATGTCTTCCTTCCATGGACCTGGGCAAAAGGCCAGCAGATGGCAGGGGGCAGCCCCACACGTGTGCCTTCTCCAGTCATGTCTCCACCTCCTTCCATTTGTCTGCCTATCATCTGGGCACCTGAAAGGCAGCATGCCTAGGTGAAATGTAAGCAAATGGGGAGGAGCCCCAGAAGGGAATGAGAAGGGGAGAGTTCACTTGGGCAGGGGGAGAGGTTATTCATGGTTGTTTTACTTTTGTGAGGGTTTTGCACCCCAAATCCTCACAAAAGTCGAGTGGCCACTGTAATCAGATTCCAGCTTAGGCCAGTCATGAAGTAGAAGGGCCCAGCTTCTGCAATGAAACACCATGGCAAGGATTAGCCAGTTTGGGGCATCCTTGTCAAGAAAGGTTAAGCTGGGCTGAAGCCGTTTGTTCAGTAAAGGGCAGGTGTTAGGGCTGCCACTTACTTTGTTTTCAAAAGAGATGGTTTCCCTTTAGCTAGAGCCTTAGTCCTTCAGTTCCTTTTCTGTGTCTCTGGTGTGTGCCCTGCCATTATTTATTTATTTCCCAGGCTGTGTTCTCCTAGAAAACTATCTTACTTCGATTGTCAAATGCCATTAGAGCCCTGCGCTGGCGTGAGGGGCACCGAAGACAGATGCCGGCAATAATCATGAAACTCACATTATTTACCATCACACCAGTGATGTTTAAGTTATTTATGTCCCTTGGGCACGGCTGACAACAGCTGCTTATTCGGGTAGTCAATCATAACCATGCAGCTGTTTGTTACTTTATTTAACAGTTTCTCTCTCTCTTTCTCTCTGTCTCATCTGTGTCTTCTTTAATTTCCCATGACCTCCAAACCCACTCGTTCTTGTTCTCAATGGCTCTCCGTCTTGGTGTCAAAGTAAATTTAAGAAGCCAAATAGTGCCAGTCCTTGATTTTCTCTGCCCAGTTGTCAGACCTGCAACAAAATGTTGCAGTCAGCATAGAGATTCTCCCAGTTTGTGTTTCCAGAATCTAAAAAAAGACAAGTGAATGGATGCTCCATTCCATCTTCTCCCCTACATTTTTCCATTTCTCCCCCAGTCCCAAGAAATGGGTGGTATTCTGGAGCCAATGAGCATTCTTAATCTTCATTATTTAAGAGGTTCCCTTTCTTTGAAACACTGATGTTTGCATCTGAACATTTTATGTTTTTTATGTGTATATGTTTGCTTTTTTACATTCTCCATGCCTCCCACTTGTCCTGGTTTGTCAGGGACAGTCCCATTTAATCCTCTGTCATCTCATATTTTCAGCTGCTTTTAAAATGTCTCAGTTTTTCTCTCCACCACCCACTTTCCTCCTTTGTTAGTTTGCATTCCATTAACTCAGTGCAGGGAGATGAGAGAGCAGAATCTTGCCCTTCCCAGTCTCACTAGTAGATTTTGCCATCTTGGCCACAGTCTGATGTTGCTTGGTCACTCGTGTCTCAGTCTTCACTGTGAAATTTTGAATGCTGTACTTCTACCAGTGCAAGGTGGGCTGCATGGTGAAAGATGCAATTGAAAAAAAATAGCAATGGATAGAATCACAGTGATGTCTCACAAATATGTAAATTTCCTTATGGAACTAGATGGACGTTTTTGTCCAATGTGGGACACCTGCCTTGATGACCCACTCCAGAAATAAGGAGACCAGCCAACTGGCTTTGGGTTTATAAGACCACTTTTATTAATTTGATAAATTTAAACCTTTTAAATGTGGACTGCAATGGAAGAAGTTCCTCAGTGTAGCACTTTGCTGAGATGAGGAGAGTCTCTTCCTGAGCTCTTCCACAACCACTCTTGGTGAAACACCTTAGCCCCTGAAAGCAATCCAAAGTGACTAAGTTGGTCCCCAGCCTGTTCTCTTTCTGGAAAGAAAGAATCCTCTCCCTTAAGTCTCAAAACTTATGGCAAGGACATCCCCCCAGTAGATTTCAAGGGTGATCTCCTGCATTCACCAGCTCCTGTGACCAGAATTGGCAATTCTAGAGACCCCCTTACTTCCAACCCAGCACAGAGCTCTATGTTGAAAGCTTATTTGCTGGCCTCCTTTCCTTCTGGGACCTGCAAGATTAGCCATTTCACTCTACTACTCTATTCTGCTTTGGTCAGACCTCATCTGGAATACTGTGTCCAGTTCTGGGCACCTTATTTCAAGAAGGATATCAACAAGCTGAAGTGTGTCCAGAGGAGGGCGACCAAAATGGTGGAGGGTCTGGAAGCCATGAAGCTCTATGAGGAGCTGTTTAGGGATCTGGGTATGTTTAGTCTGCAGAAGAGAAGATTATGCCATGTTTAAGTAACTGAAGGGATGTCATGTGGAGGAGGGAGCAGACTTGTTTTCTGCTGCTCCAAAGACTAGGACAAGGAGCAATGGATTTAAGCTGCAGGAAAAGAGATTCCACCTAAAGCTCAGGAAGAACTTCCTGATGACCAGAGCTGTCCGGCAGTGGAATATGCTGCCTCAGTGGAGTGTGGTGGAGTCTCCTTCTTTGGAGGTTTTTAAGCAGAGGCTGGATGTCCATCTGTTGGGAATGCTTTGATGTGTGTTCCCGCATGGCAGGAGGTTGGATTGGATGGCCCCTGGGGTCTCTTCCAACTCTGCGATTCTATGATTCATTCCCTGCTAATCTGCACATGTGCTAGCAAGCTCAGGGCTGTATCCAGTTCAAGATTGTGAACATGGGAGATTATATATTAATCAGTTTATACCTCACCTTGCTCCTGAATAGGACTTAAGGCAGCTCAGATCATATGAATTAAAATGTTAATTATAAAAAAAATTTAAAACCAATTAAGAAAACTACCATATTAAAATGTTAATGGTTATTGTTGTGTGCATTCAAGTAGTTTCCAACTTACTGTGACCCTAAGGCAAACCTAAAGTCAATACTTTAAAACAATTTAAAATCATTTTAAAATATGTTAAGAAGAAAACAAATGCAGCGCACAAGCACCTTTAAATCCTTTATAGGGTCACCGTAAGTTGAAGCTGACTTAGTGGCAGTTAACAACAACAATTCTAGATTTTCCCATTCCTGAGAGATGTCGTGGAAAAGGAATCAATGTTTTCTTCCTGCACTTCAACACACTCAGGAACTTTTCCTCCCACAATGACAAGAAACTACATAATTCTCTGAAGAGAGCTGCGGAGGCTTCCAAGGCGACAAAGCATAAAATGGAATGTTGCACAACTTTGCATGTTCCACTGCTTTAAAACTGCACAGCTTTAAAAGCTTTTTTTCTCTTAAAAGAGGGAGATGAGGGTGGCGGGGGGAGAGGACACAAAACAGAAGGACGCACAGCTTCCGAAGCTATGGAGCCTTCCAAACAGATGGAGAAGAAAAGCAGAGAATGGGATGTGGCACAGCTTTAAACATTGCACCATTTTAAAGTTGTGCAACTTTAGATGTTTCACAGTTTTAAAATGGGAAGCAGGAACTACAGCCTCCAAAGAGCAAAAAACAGTACGTTGCTGACATAACAGAGAGAGAAGCAGCACCCATACACAGGCAACACTTTAATATATAGTTTTCTGTTTGTATAGTTTTTGGTATTTTGTGAAGTATTTGGTGCACACATGGCAAAAAAAAAACCCAACCTAAGTTTTTTTTTTAAACTCCATCAAGCGCACATGTTTTGTTGTAGGGAAAACAGAAAAAAAGGGAATTTTTCCAGGTGTTATTTTGGTTCCTACAAATGTTCCTGAGGGGTCAGGAACTCCAAATTTTAGTGCTAATTGGGAAATTGTCAAATAAGTTTTCCATCCCTACAATATGTACAAGAACTTGTTGAAATGCTCCTTCCACAGCAGCCAGTCCGTTGCCAAAGGCTCATGTGAATAGAAAGCCCTTGGCTTGCCAGTGGGAGGGCGATAGCAAAGGGCCAGTCAAACCTCTCTTGGAAAGGAATTCCACAACTCGGAGCAGCCACCAAGAAAGCCCTCTCTTATTTAAAAAAAGGGGGGGTAGCAATAATGAGGAAAAATAATCTGGGCAAAACATCCCAATATTTTCAGGTCAGAAATGGTCCAAAGAGCGCCATTTTATTCCTAAAAGCTGTTTTAGAGTCTTCCGCTCTATAAAGTCCAAAATCAAGGGAAAAAATGATGGTGTCATCACTTTGGGCTTTGGGGAATGCCAGTGGATGTGGTCCAAAGTGAATTGGGAGGACCCCCAAAAGTGATTAAATGTTTGAATGGAGGATAGCTATAGCATACATTCATGTTAATACCTGTTTCTTCTGAAACATTTGTGATTTGAGGCAGAATTCCATAACTATCTGCTCAGAAGGAGGTTGCATGGTTTTGGTAAGTGCATATAGGACTACAGCAGATATAGGGATCATTTGGTCCTCCAGATGTTGCTGAGCCTCAACTCCAAGCATCCCCCACTACTGGCTATGCTGACTAGGGCTGCTGGGTGTTGCAGTCTAACAAAATGTGGAGGGCCACATCACTCCCGTCCCTGGATTACAGTCTTCATCTCTAGTAAATAGGTTGAAGAACAGGAGCCCAGACTTCTAGACTACAGAATAAAGCCCAGCAGCCCATGCAATGAGTCCCATCAAGCTGGTGCGACGGAAGGTATAGGACCAGTTACTTCTTTTGAATTACATTTATAGTCAACCTTTTCTCCAAGAAGCTCAATATAGCCTGCATAGTCCTCTTCCTCATTTCTCTCTTCACAACAGCCCTCTGAGGTAAGTTAGGCAGATAGATTGAGACTAAGCCCAAAGTCACCAGTGAACTTCATGGCTGAGTGTGGACTTTAATCCACATCGTCCAAGGCCTAATCCAACACTTTAACTCAACAGTTCTCCAGTGTGGGTCCTCGGCTGTTTTAGAACTTCGATTCTCAGAATTCCTGACTATTGGGGGATTTTCTGACGGTCAGGAAACCCTCTTGAGAAGAATAATAGAGCAGTGAGACTTTGGCACAGTTTTCTTTCAGTATCTGAATGTCCCAAAGTGCCTTAGAAGACTTTTCTGCACAGAGAAATGTGACTTTTTTTCACACACACAAAAAAGCACTTTTTACACAGAAAATACTGTGTTTCCTGCACAGAAAACAATTTCAGCTATGTTTCAACTGTGTAGAAAATAGTGTATTTCACAGTTTTCTCCCAGTATTTGAATGTCCCAAAGTGCCTTAGATTTTTCTGCACAAAGAAATGTAACTTTTTGCACAAAAGGTATTTTCTACAGAGAAATACAGTGTTTCCTATGCAGAAAACAGTTCCAGCTATGTTTCAAACTGCACAGAAAACAAATCTTACACAGTTTTCTCCCAGTATTTGAATATCTCAAAGTGTCCTAGAAGATTTTTCTGTGCTGAGAAATGTGGATTTTGCAGGGGGGGAAATTAGTCTTTTTCTGTGCAGAAAATCCTCTAGAACATTTCAGGGCACTCAAGTACAGGGGAAAAACTGTGTAAAAAGATTAGCCTCCTCCAATAGCATAAAAGAAGTTACTGTAATTATTCTGCCTTGCATGTGAGGACAAAATAACGGAGGATCTACACCCTCGTGGCTATTATGAAGTCATCATATGTTGTCTTGGCCTGACCATGCCAGCCAATGCTTCCATTGTCCTCTGCTCGCCTTTGGTGTCTCGTTCCTTTGCTCCTGCTAATGAAGGGTGGCTTGTTTTTAGAAGACAGGAAGCTCTTTGTGGGCATGCTGGGGAAGCAGCAGAGCGAGGACGACGTCCGGCGACTCTTTGAGCCCTTTGGCCAGATCGAAGAATGCACCATCCTCAGAGGCCCCGATGGAGCCAGCAAAGGTGAGGAGGACTGCTGAGCAGAACATAAATGAGGGGACGGCTGCTTTGGTAGAAGGGAGCAACAGAGGATGGGCTGGGCTGGGCTGGATAGTTCTACCAAGAGGCAAAGAGGGAGCTGCCTCAGATGGCAAAAGTTGGGGTGCTCAGGTGTCAACAAGATGCTGGAGGGAAGAGTCATGTGGATTTCCATTCACCTACTATACTGATCTGTGCAGTGCGTGCAGTGGACGCCAAATTTGGAAATTCTGGCTAGAATCCTCTTGGTGACTTACACTTGCATGAGTTTGTCTGATGCTGAAAATATGCATTCAGATCACAGTGGCAGAGACAGAGTTGCACACACAGCATTGCTGTACATGTAAATTTACATGAGGATGTACATGTGATTGTGCATTCATGGATACATTTGATATTGCATTGAGTTGCAGATTCAGTTGTGTGTTCAGGTGCACATTCAATCGTGCAAAGTCACCAACTGCGTAATACAATCAGTGCTTAACTCTGCATGTGGAGATTTCCATTACACAACCCAGGTGTAAGATCACCGCTGTCAGCTTTTTTAAAAATTGTAGCTCCCAGCATGATAGCACTGGCCAAAATGGTTGAGGATTTGTGGGAACTATTGTCCAAAAAAGTAACATTTCAAAGTGCTGGGTGTGGTGGAAGATATCAGCCCACGCAGAATAGGATGAAACAGCATCTTGTTCTTTGCCTCAGGCAGTAAAATGCCAACCCTGTGCTTCTAAAATGGTTGCCTTGAAGGCATATCTGTGCCAGCTAATATCTTTAACAGGAGTTCTCTGAGATACCTGTGTTTCCAACACTAGTGGTCTGTTTCAATCTATCTTTCTCATGCTGCTCTTCCACTGTCTCCTGCACAGTTGCTGCCAGTGGTTACTACGAAAGTAGAGCCATGACTCCATTCCATGTTACAGTCCACCTGTTAAAAGAGCAATCTAAAGTGCTGGGCTTATTTTGAGCAGAGGGTTCAGCATCTTGGAGAGCGTTCAGCCTCTTGAACGGCTCCTTTAAAGATTCTTAAAAACTCTGGAATGGATTCACTACCCTACTGACATGGGAGCCTCCAGTGCTTCTGCATGCTAGTGTCAACCCATAACATCAAGTGGCCCAGAGTCCTTCACTCTTCAAACTTTGAACATGGGAAGAGCAAAAACAAGAACAGGCATCAAATTTAAGGCTGCAGTCCTGTGTCATTTACCCAGAAAGATCTATTGAATCCAGTGGGACTAACTCATGAGTAAACTCACATAATACTGTGCTAACACTGGCAAAATATGTGTCCAGGGTTGTTAATGGTGGGTATCTGCCTTTGCTTCCTCACCATTCACTCATAAGCAGCCACTGGGACAAGACTGGTTTCTTTGTTTTTGTAGCATTGACACCAGCTGTTTAAACATGTGTATGTTCCATCGAGAGTGGACAGTGTTTGCACTTGTAGTTTGCTCTTTAAATGTGGGTTCTTTTTCTGACAAAACCTTTGAGCAATGGGTGAGCATCTGATAATGAGTATGAATTGTGACACTGACAAGTGTGGACAGCCTCGATTATTCTTCTTTTGGCCAGCCATTGATACCACCCCACTTTGACTGACAATGCAGTGACGATGATTTACCATCCACTCTTGGTTATTGTTCTAAACAGGGCTTTTTTAAAAAAACATAAAAAGCAACAAACTGGGCATCAGATCAAAGACAAACTGACAAATGCTAAAACATCCTGGATTCAAATCCATCAAATAATACATTTCTCATCCCATCCAAACCTGAAAAAACAAATTTTATAGCTGCAAAGTAAATTTGAAGATTTATTGATCAATCCAGAAGAATGTGAAAAGAATAATAACTCTTTCTTTCTCACACACACGTATACACAGATTCTCTTTATATCACAACTCCTTTTTCTTGCTTTCATCAACAACCCAAAATATGTTGGTTTGTGTTATTATAAAAAATAAAGTTCAATTAAGAAGTTTAAAAATAGAAGAAGTTTAATTTTACACATGATTCATGGAATCCTCCAACCACCTTTTGGCCAGTGCCTGTGCTGACTGTGGGATTCTAGTTATTATAGTCCAAAGAGGAACTTTTTTTCAAGCTGTGGACCTACATGCCGCTGCGTTGACCAGTGCAACCTTCTCTCCCCATAGGATGTGCCTTTGTCAAATATGGAAGCCATGCAGAGGCCCAAGCAGCTATCAGTAGCCTCCACGGCAGTCAGACTATGCCGGTAAGTGCCAGGCAGAAGCCTGAATCAACATGGCAGCTGGTTTCAGGAGTGCCATCTCTTTGGGCACAGTCATAAGAGGAAAGTGTTCATATCTTTGCTCTCATGCTTACGTCATGTTCTTAAGGTGATGTATTTCTTCACACTATGCAGAATTAAATTATGAGATTCACTGCCATGAAATGTAGAGCTTCGATGATTTTAAGGAAGAATGGATAAATGGATAAATTCATGAAGGTTAAGGCCATCAGTGGCTACTAGTAAGGATCTGGGCACCTCAATTCAAGAAGGATGTCGACAAGCTGGAACGTGTCCAGAAGAGGGTGGCCAAAATGGTGAAGGGTCTGGAAGCCATGCCCTATTGAAGAACGCCTTAGGGAGCTGGGCATGTTTAGTCTGCAGAAGAGAAGGTTAAGAGGGGACATGATAGCCATGTTTAAATATTTGAAGGGATGTCATGTTGAGGAGGGAGTGGGCTTGGTCTCTACCTCTCCAGAGACTAGGACAAGGAGCAATGGATTCAAGCTGCAGGAAAGGAGATTCCACTTGAACCTCAGGAAGAACTTCCTGACGGTCAGAGCTGTCCAGCAGTGGAATATGCTGCCTTGGAATGTGGTTGAGTCTCCTTCTTTGGAGGTTTTTAAGCAGAGGCTGGATGGCCATCTGTTGGGAATGCTTCGATGGGTGTTCCTGCAGGGGGTTGGACTGGATGGCCCCTGGGGTCTCTTCCAACTCTATGATTCTATGATTCTATGATGGCTAGATATTACCTTCTGTATCAAAGGCAGTATGCTTCCACATATCAATTACTGGGGAATGAGAAATAAAGAGTGCAACTATGTCATGGTCCTCTTATAGGCTTCCCATAAGTATCCAGTTGACCACTATGGGAACAAAACTAGATGAGCCTTCTTTATGATCCACCAGGGTTCTTCTTGTGTTCTTGAACTATAGCTGTTCCACCGCCACTGTGTACCACCATATAAGGAAGAGGTTTGCCACATTCTGTCCTCCCTTGGAGGAGCTGGGCTATAATTCTCAACATCTTCGATAACCACGTGGGCTGAGGATGGGATTTGTAGCCCAACCCATCTGCAGGGCACCATCTTGGGGGAAAGCTTCCAGAAAGCATCTCACCAAGTGTGGCTGGGGGCTTCCGTATCAGTGGCTTGGTGGATCTGTGCTGGGGTTTCATTCTAGACTTTAATGGTACTATCCAAAGTGCTGGACCTCTTAGATGATAGAGTTCAGCAGTTTAGATAGCTCCTTTATAGTCTGGAATAAATCTCAAGGGTGGAGCCATCTATTACTGGCTCTTGTTTCTGTTTCTAATTTACCCCTTAAATAAACTCAGAGATTTATTACTCCAGGATAACTAATCATACAAACCAACTTCTTCCCCCGACACCAACCTCAACTCACCTAGCCCTGCAGAAGGACTGAACTATAATTCCCAACAATCTCTAGATGAGTAACTTGCTGGGGATGATGAGAGCTGTAATCCAGCATACCTAGACATTAAGGAAGGCTGATGTAAACAGGTTTGCAAAGGCAGCTGCCAGATTGTTAGCCCTGCTTTATAAAGCACTAGTGGTAGCTGGTGGCTTCTATGTCAGTGGGGTAGTGAGTCCGCTCTAGGATTTAGTCTGAACTTTAAAGGAGCTGCCTATTCAAAGTTATGAAGCATATCACCAAAACAGAGTCATCACTTTTGATGCCATCAAACACCATTATAAAACATATCCCCTGCCTCCCTTGGTTTGTCTTTCTTTTCTTTTCTTTTCTTTTCTTTTCTTTTCTTTTCTTTTCTTTTCTTTTCTTTTCTTTTCTTTTCTTTTCTTTTCTTTTCTTTTCTTTTCTTTTCTTCTCTTCTCTTCTCTTCTCTTCTCTTCTCTTCTCTTCTCTTCTCTTCTCTTCTCTTCTCTTCTTTTCTATCGAAAACTGCCTGCAAAAACAATCTCAGGACTCACTAATAGAGAAAAGGGCAGCTCTGTTGTGCAGCTTCTACTACCCCCCACAAGGTAGCATTATATTTTTTTTTCTCTCCTCTTAATCCCATCACCAGCTAATTTATCCTCTCTTTGATTGGATCAGAATCTTAGGGATCAAATCACTTGTTGTAAAAATAACACAAGGCCCATTGTTTATTCTGATCAGCAAGCGATGCTTTCTAGGCAGGTGTTAGAAGGTAATTCAACCACCAACTTGAGAAAGCTGCCATTTAATTAACAATGAAGGTCACAGTTTTAAATGAGACAGACAGAAAGGGGGGGAAAGCCCCAGGAACCCATTGGTGATTATGAAAGAGGACTACATTGATCAGAGATTGCTCCCAGTGGGGAGAGTGGGCCTTCATTGACCTATGATCTGGTGTGACTGGCCAGAGCCACAGTGCTACATCTAGCCCGGAGACAAAGGGAGAACGACTGTGTGTGCTAATTACAATTATCTCACCCTGTTGAAATCAAAACGATGGCATAAATAGAGGAGCAAAGGTGAGGCCCTGCTTTCTTGAATCTCCCTGAGTTAATCTGAGATGACTGAGGTTAAAGAAATATACTTCAGTCTCCGAGGGTCCTCTCTCCAGATCTGAAGGCCATGATGCTCAACCTTTGGCCCTCCAGCAGCTTTGGACTTCACGACACCTAGAATCTCTGGCTAGCACAATCAGCGATCGGTGATTCTGGGACTGAAGCCCCAAATCCTTGCAGGGTCAAAAGCCAAGAGCTAGGAATTAGTGAATTAGGAAGAGTGAGAGGAAGGACACAGGTGGCAGATGCTTTGAGATGGCAGCAGGCATGCAGCCATTCTTCTTGAGCATTGGATATTCTCACTCTGAAGGACAGAGCTATATGGGGAACAGTGCCTGTCCTGCACCTCTAAACTAGCTTGTTTCAGGAAAAGACACTGTCCTATCACATCTGTTGAAGTGAAAATTCAACCACCAATCTAGTTTACTTTTGAAGGTACAGTGTATATGTTTCCATCATGTTCTTTGCCTTAGGCAGCAAAACATCATGGTCTGACCCTGCATTCCTTCCACCTGAAAACCCATTCCAACAAGCTGTTGATCAATGGACAAAAGATACTATATTCCTTCAAAGCAGAAAGAAATAATGCTTTTGTAAATAATCGTAGCTCCTGCAGGTTCTCCATGTGTTTAAAAAAAAAAAAAAAGCTAAAAAAGGGATGGAGGTTGATGTGGACATCACAAAAGCTTTGTAAAATTTATGCAATTTGTAGAGAAAAATGATCTCCTTTTTCCCCCATAGCTACATCTGGAACAGAGTTCCCCAATAAAATTTATTGCAGAAGTCAAGCTTTTGCATGTTGCAATCGCGGGACATTTGCTTAAGGAAGGAAATCCATTAAGCACCCACGATCACTCGATGCTCACATCACCACCAGCCGTGTGGAAGGGACAGAAGTGCGAAGTAGGTGCTTCCTTCCTCAGCACAGCATGGGAAAGAGGCCGGCTGCCCTGGCTGGGTGCAAAGGGGAGCATTCGCATCACACTCCCATCCCAGCAAAAGTGCTGCTCAGGTGACACCGAGACCATAACGGGAGCCAGTAAGGTGCGGAAATGGCCTCAGTTATTATGATTCCCATAATTGGTACTGAATGGTCTTGCTGAGGGTATCTGAGGGTATCACGCTTGTCATCACTGCCACTTGCAGAAGCAGTGGGTACACTCTGCCCTACTCTCTCTCATTCTGCCTCTCCCTCTCCCCCCACCACCCACCCCCTGCTAGGGAGCATCCTCCAGCCTGGTTGTGAAGTTTGCCGACACAGACAAGGAGAGAACCCTGCGGCGAATGCATCAGATGGCAGGACAGCTGGGGATCTTTAATCCCATGACGATCCAGTTTGGAGCCTATGGAGCATATACGCAAGCGGTAGGAGGTGCTGCCAGTCTGGACTGCAAGCAGTTACCACCCCTATGTGGCAGAGGCATGCAGAATGCAACCAGCCAGAGGGAGCTGGCGTGGTGGGAGGGCAACCATTTCAGTGGAGAGGTCAATCTGTAATATATTTCTAACAACTTTGTATTCCTGCATGGCAGGGGGTTGGCCTGAGTGGCTCTTCCATCTCTATGGCCATTGCTGCACTACACCGTTATAGTGCTATTACTCCACTTTCAACATCCTATGGAATCCTGGGGTTTACAGTTTAGGGAGGGGTTTTTTGCATTCTCAGCCACAGACCTCAGTAAGCTACAAACCCCAGAATTCCACAGGATGTTGAAAGTGGAATAATAGCACTATAACAGTGCAGTGTGGAGATGGCCTATGATTCTATGGTTTCTATGGTTTTGGCATTACAGGAGCTATCCAAGTCGTTGAATCTATTTGGGAGATAGGTCTTTGGCACGTTGGATAACTCCTTTCAAACTTACTTTTGAGATAGGGTTCAGTGCCCTGCCTAAGAACCCATGTCTGCTGGAGGGGCTGGAGGGGCTGAACTCCTGTCACATTAGTGGGGGCAGTAAATCTGCGGGCACACGAGAAAAAGGCTTCTCTGCTGTGGCAGGCAGTCTGTGGAATCCCCTTTCCCTGGAGGCCCAATTGTTTTTTTAGGGGCCAACTTAAGAAATGGCTTTTTATTAAAGCCTTTGAGATTTGATCTTTTTTAAAAAGTGTAGATGTACATGGTTTTATCCGTCTTAGCCCTTCTGCTCTTTTTAATCTGCTTTTATCCTGGGGGGTTTTTTTTGTTCTCATTTGGAATTGTTTTACATTGTTTCTAATTGCATGGCACCCTGAAATCCCATGACGCGGGGTGACAGAGAGAGAGAGACAGACAGACAGACAGACAGATATACAGAGTAAAAACCTGAAGTGGTTTCGCCACTCCACTGACATGGCAACCGCCAGCTGCCAATGGGATGGGTAGAAGGACCCCCTGCATTAGCCAAGTAGATTGCAAGAATGTCAGAATTGTAGATAGTATTACAATATTTTGAGGGCCATAATTTCAGCTGAGGGTTTTGTTATACTACCTGGGAAGACAGAGAGAGCTGCCAACCACAGATGTCTTGTGCTTTTGTGTGCGTGTGTATCTGTGTGCCTGTGCCTACAAACCACCTGTCGACTTATGGCAACCTCGTGGGTTTTCTTAGGCAAGGAATACTCAGAGGTGATTATGCTTGATTCTTCCTCTGAAATATAACCTAAAGCACCTGGTATTTATTGATGATCTCCCAGCCATATATTAATCACGGCTGACCCTGCTTAGTTTCCAAGATCTGACGGGATCTGGCGCCTATGTAGAAAGACTAGCTAGAAACTGCTCAGAGTGGGGAGGCTGGAGTTAATGGGAGGGAAATGGGGATTTGGAGAGGCTAATGGAACCATGAGGGAGAAAGTCTTGCAGTCCCTTGTAGCTTAGAGAGACGTCTAGTGCCAAAGCTACAAGAAAGGATGCTGTCTATTGCCTATCTATCAGTTGTTCTAGTACTTATGAGAACCAGAGTTTGGAAAATGTTATTTTGGGGTGCTGCAGCTCCCAGAATCCCCCAGCCAGTTTGACCACATAGAGAGGCAGCATGAAGGTGATCTCATGTTAAGACCTGGGAAAATGAAAAGGGCAAGATCCGGTCAGGATCCGGGGCAGAGAGACAAAGATCCAAGCCACAATAAGAAATCTAGGGCAGGCTGCTAATCAAGATCCAGGATAGCCCAGTAGCTAGGCTAGAGACTGACATAGGAAAAGAGGGCAACCTCGAGAGGTGGGTGGGTTGCATGGCCCCACTGTGAGCCGAACCACACGCTTGTTGTCGTTGTGTTCCTTTAAGTCATTTCTGTCGTATGGCATCCCTAAAGCAAACCTATCCCGGTGTTTTCTTGGCAAGATTTGTTCAGAGGTAGTTTGCCTTTGCCTTCCTCTGAGGCTGAGAGAATGTGACTTGCTCAAGGTCACCCAATGGTTTTCCATGGCTGAGTGGGAGTTCAAACCCTGGTTTCCAGAGTCCTAGTCCAATGCTCAAACCACTATACAACCCTGGCTCTCCCACACTGACTGCACCTGTTTAAAATCTTCTCATGCTGATTATTTTTATAAAGGAAAAAAAGCAAAGGTCCACAGTGGGTTTGTGCATCAGTGAATACACAGCTGGTAGACTGCTCCAAATGCTCCAGTGTCAATGTTGTTTCAATTCCCACCCAGCATCTTGTCCCAGATCACCCAGTGGGTTTCCATGGCCAAGCAGGGATTGGAACCAGCTTCTCTCTCTCTCTCTCTCTCTCTCTCTCTTCTCTCTTTCCTAGATTGCCTGTAGGAAAGGAATAATAATCCTGCACTTCCTTGCAGGGTTATTTTGAGGATTGTTGAAATTTTGGACACAAAGTTCTTTGGCCACCCGAAGGCACCACACGGGCTCTTGCTATTATTGGTATGATTAAGATTTAAGCAAGAATACGAAGGTGCCCTTGCCATTCTTCCTTCTGTTTCTGTAGGGGCTCTCAGGAGACATCCTTGGAAGCTACAACCAGGGTGAACGGCAGGAGAAGGCGCTCTGATAACAAAAGCAAAACTAACTTGTACTTTCTTCCTCCTCCCCTTCTTCCTCCTCTACAACCTTTGTTTCCTTTTCTCCACTGTTTCTCCTTGGCCAAACCCCATCCCGCTGGCTTACTCCATTTCTTTTCCTTTCTCTCTCTCCCCACGCCTGCCTTTCTTTCCTTAAGATAATGCAGCAGCAGGCAGCTCTGATGGCTGCAGCACAAGGAACTTGCCTCAACCCCATGGCGGCCATCGCGGCAGCCCAGATGCAGCAAATGGCTGCTTTTAACGTGAGCGGGTTGGTTGCTGCTCCCATGACACCCTCATCAGGTATTGATCACTCCATGATCTTTGGTTGCTCTGGTTTGGCTGTGCTGGGACAAATATTGTCAGCCCTCAAATTGCAGGTTTTACTTCCGTGGTATTGATTACAGTCATCCCTCCACATTCGTGCAGGACCCCCATGAAAGTGAAAAAAAATGTGAATAACTTTAGGCCCTCCCAAACCATATTTAACACACAGAAAAAGTATGATCAACCCGCCATGGATACATTTGAGGCATCAGGGTTCCTTCACAAGGCAGAAGTCAGGGGCTGGTGGGGCTTCCTACCACTTCCACTGCTGCCCCACATCATTTTTAATAGGGACTCACAAACCTCATTCACAGTTTCTCAGTCTCATGACACTTGCAGTCCCTATTAAAAATGGCAGAGGTGACAGCAAATAATCCATGAATAATCAAATCTGCAAAAGTGAAACCTACAAATGTGGAGGGCTGACTGTATTTGCATGTTTGTAGCTGCTGGTTAACTAGCTCATCCTCAATTTCCTTCTCCTCTTCTCTGTCTCCATTCTCTCCAACAGCCCTAGCTCATACCTTCCCTTCCCACCTAGGCACCACAATATTTCTGCCAGATTTTCCAAGCCGCTCTGCCTCTAGGAACTCCTGTACTCTTTGTCCCCAACTTCTTCGTCTCCTTTCCTGCCAACAGACCAAGCCCATAGCTCCCTTTCCCAATATGGGACCAAGAAGTCAGGGGGGTTGGAAAATTTGGTGGAGACAGCTTCAGAGCGGGGCAGAGGCTTTGTGGTGCGAAGGTGAGAAAGGGAAATACAGGCTGGGGCCATTGGTGGGAAAGGAGTCTGTAGCATGCATGTTGGGGTGGGGGTTTATATTTGTGGTTTTTCCAGTTTCACAGGGTCCTGTGGCCCTAACGCTTGTGAAAATTGAAAGCCAACTGTACACATAAACAGGAAAATGAGGAGAAGGGCCTTATTGGTGGTGATGCCCTGTTTCTGGATTGTCTACTCAAGGATTGCTCAGATTGTATATGGACTATACAGTTACAACAGTTCAAGACCACTTTGACAACCGCAGATTCATCCTATGGAACTCTGGGATTTTTAGTTCAATGAATTACTTCTTTCTCCCCTGAAGTACAGTGCTAGAGTTCTCCAGGAGAGAGTTCTAAGTAGCTTAACCAACTACAGATCTCAGAATTCTGCGGGGTACAGCCACAATAGTTAAAATGATATCACATTGCTAGAACTGTGTAGTATAGAGGTTCTCAAGCATTGGCCCTCCAATATTTTGGACTTCAACTTCCAAAAATTCTGGCCAGCACATCCAGTGGTTTGGGATTCCGGGCAGAGATGCCTGAAACTTCTGGAGGACTGAAGGTTGAAAACCACAGATTTAGGTGACTTTCCAGTGCCTGATTTTATGTTCTTTCAGACTCAGGTGAAAACCGTTCCATTTTTTAAGGCCATGAAGTGGTTTGTTTCTCCTGCTTCTACAGTTTTTCTCTTCAACATTTTTCTCTGCTCTGTTTTCACGAAGCAACAAAATAAAGTTACCCAATATGGCTTTTATCAACTTGCATTGCCAGCTCCTCAAATCATTTCCAGCCTTGACAACATAAGCGGATATAAGAGCAGAGGTGGGAAATGTGTGTGACCCCACCTCGGCTATTGGGCAATTGACGGGGAGACATTTTTTCGATTTTGCCCCTAAAATAGCCAGTAATGCCTAGCAAGCCTCACCTTTTTTAAAATGAGTTTTTCTTCCTAACAGCAGGCATACTAGGGCCATTTCTGCACTAGACTGTTATCGTGCTATCATTCCACTTTCAACATCCTATGGAATCTTGGGGTTTGCAGTTTAGGGAGGGGCCTCAATAACAGCTGGAGAAGCTTGCAGGAAAGATGGGGAGCCCCTCCAGTTACATCTGGCCGTTGAGCTGAAAGATGCCATTCCAGTGACTAAGCAACATCAGAGGCCCTTACCACACCATGGCCCGATCTCCCATCGTCCTGGCAGGATCCCAGCAATGGCAATGTGCTGGGATGAGATTGGAGCCTGAACGCTCCCACCGCACCCAGTTGGCTGCCGGTGGATGGGTAGCCATCTTCTTCATTCCGCAGCACCATGTGAACAGTGGGTCCCTTTCCCTGCCTCTTCCTGCACTGTACTGTGGGAGGAAGCGCTTGATAGTGCTTCCGCCCTTCCCTCACAGCCACAGCTGATGGGACTGTTGCAGGAAAGAGGTCCATTACGTTTTTTTCCCAGTAACAATATACTGGGTAATCACCATGGCTGGGGATGGGACAGCAGTGGGACCACAACAACATCATGTGGTGGCGTGTGTCCCAGACCTGGAGCAACGCGTTGCCATGGCAGGATGGCGACGTTGTGCAGCAAACACCAGAGTGTCATCCAAATACTAAAAATTATTAATGAGGATGGATACACAAGCGAAGAGAAATGGCTTTTTGCTTTTGGCTGAGCCTACTGGGAGGGGCAAGATGGCACCCCCTTCTCACCTCCCTCAGAGTTAACTGAGCGTCTACTGCTTTTGCAACAGTTTGCAACAGCTGGAGCAACATGAAGACAAAAGTAGAACGGAGGAGGAGGAAAAAGAAACTGGCGTATTTTAAAAGGAACTGAAAAAGAGGGATGACCAGATTAATTGGGGCTGTCTCTGCCAGATGGGGATGGTTGGAGGATATGGTCTAATCCATTCTGAATTTCAGTTCAAACTTCAAAGGAGTTATTCAAGGCACTCAAACTTTAAAAGAGTTATTCAAGGCACTATCTTCACAGCCCATCCAATAACTCTTTTACAGTTTAGACTCAAGTCCAGAGCAGATTTACTGCCTCGCATTGACGCGGAAGCCACCAGCAGCCACAGCCTCCATCTCTTCTCTATCTGCCTCCACTCCTGTTCGACAGAGACAGCCTTTCTAATTCTCCTCTTTTGTCTCCCCGTCTGCTCGGTTCAGGTACAAGCACACCTCCAGGGATCAGCACAGCCCCCGTCCCCAGCATAGCCACGCCCATTGGAGTGAATGGATTCAGCCCTCTCCCACCACAGACCAATGGGCAGCCAGCATCAGAAACAATTTATACCAATGGAATCCATCCGTACCCAGGTAAGGGTGTGTAGGTTATTATTTTTTTTCTAGCAACGGAAGGGAAAGGAGGTGGGTTAAAACTTTACTAATGGGTGTACTGTCCAAAATCCCTGCTGCTGAATGTGAGAAAGAGGAGAACTGCACTTTTCTGAGATGACGGGAAAACAAAATGCCTGCCTGTACAAATATGGACTGCACAAAAATATGAAGCAGCTGGATTCAGGCTTAGTCGCACTGATATGATGGAGGATGCATGTGTGTGAGTTGGTGGTCGTAGTGTGTGCCTTAAAGTTCTTTCCAACTTATGGCAACCCTACAACAACCTTATCATGACGTTTTCTTGGGCTGAGAGTATGGGACATGCTCACGTTCACCCAGTGGTTTTCCATGGCCAGGTGAGGAATCGAACCCTGATCTCCCGGGTCATAGTCCACATTTTAACCACTACACCACTCTGGCTCTCCTATGTGGGTGTACATGTTTAGTTTGAAAAACCAGAAGTTGAATTCTATTACTTAGTCTCAACTTAAGCAGACTCACGGAATCAGCTGTTAAATGGTACGTCAGCATGTAGGTCAACTTAATTGATTCAAGAATCTACTGCAGAGCTTTCCAAACTGTGTGTCGCAACACATTAGTCTGGTGGCTGCAGTGCGTAGGTGAGTCGCACGAACGTAACAGGTGGAGAGACTGCCTCTCCTGCCACCGCGTTGGGCCAGGCCCAGGTGAAGAGGCTGCCTCTCTCGCCCCCACCCGGGCTGAGGAAGACCCCGGCGAGGGCAGCAATGGTGGGCCAGGCTTGGGTGGAGGGGCTACCTTCACTTACTGAATTACTGACTGAATTACTGTGGCATGTCTAAAAAGTGTGTCACCAACATAAAAAAGCTCTGACCTACTTTGTTTGGTTTGGGACACAGTTCAAAGAGCTGGTTATGACCTACAAAGCTCTAAATGGCTTAGGTCCAGGCTATCTGACAGGCTGTATCTCCCTGTGTGACTTTGCCGAGGCCCTGAGATGCTGAGGAAAGGCCCACTGCCTTCATAGGCACAGAGGGTGAAGAAGTAAGACAGGGGCTTCTAAGTGGTTGCCCCCAGGTCTCAGAATCTGCTTCCCAGAGAGGCCAGAATGGCCTCCTCTTGCTCTCCTTCTGCTGGCAGACAAAGTCGGTTTTATTTTGGCAGGCCTTTAGAACGAAAAGCAGCCAAAGGGCTTTTAAGAGGACACTGCATCCAGCTGCTTCCCGTATCTCACTTACCATTCCCACCCTCCACCATTGATGGGGAGCCTTTGGTTTTCTTTTGCTGGTTTCTGGGACTTCAGCTCCCACAGTCCCTTACTGTTGGCCATGCAGGTTAAGGACAGGAGGAGTTGTAGTCCAATGACATCTGGAAGACAAGGAAAAGCAGTGGAAAAGTAATAAGCAAGCAATGCACAGAGTTCCTACAAGGAGTTCCTTTTTAAACACTGCAACAAGTAGCATCACTGCACTACTTTCTAAAAACTATAATGAGTAACAAGAACGCACTACTTTTAAAAGTGAGTTTTTCAAGCTCTGGGATGGCGAACATATAAATCTCACTCACAAAGGAGTTGCAAGTTGTTTTTCTCTGTTCCTTGCTTTCTCTCTTCATATCTTGTTCCTGAAGTGGCTGGTTTTCCTTGCTTCTCTTCCTTCCAACTATTAGGAGAGAGACAAAAGGGGACAAACAGAAGCGGTGACTCCTTTCATTTTTGTGTTTCCCATTTCGGTCCTCTTCAGTGTTCCTTGCTGCCTGCAGTGTGAGAAGGGAACTACAGGCAGATCTTGGAAAACTTACTTTGGGGGATTAAATCTCCTAAACAGTGGTTCTTAACCTTTTCTTTACCAGGGCTCCCCTGTAAATATAATTTGTAGCCAGGGTCACCCTAACCAGCCAGGACATTTTTTAGTCCCTTAAATCCAAGATTTCCCCCGTGTTCTGGAATGAGTGGCAATGCTACGTGGACCCCATGTGAGGGCTTTGCAGACCCCAAGGAGTCCAGGGGCCCCAGGTTAAGAAACTAGAAGCATCACCCAGCCCCCAGCGAGCATGGCCAGTGGCCGCACTGGTTGGGGGATTTGGAGAGCTGTAGTCAGTCAACAGGGCAGTGAATCTGCCCCAAGTTGCAGTCCAAATTTTAAAGAAGGTATCCAAGATGCTTGACCCTATGTGGGGGACAAATATCAAAACCTTGGATAGTGCCTCTAAAGCTCAGGCTACAATCTGACATGGATTCACTGCCCCATCGAGTAGAGAAGCCACCAGCCTCTGCTGGTTGTAACCCAAAAAAAGTAATGTTCAGAAGCTCTCCCTGCAGGCGAGCACAGCAGAGATATCATAACATGGAACAAAGTTCTGAGGAGCAATAGGGGATTAAGGCCAAGATGGCAAGTCAAGGAGGCCTCTCAAATGGTTCCCTTCCCACCCTCCAAAGCTGAACCCTAACTGCAGTGCTCTGAAAGCTGTTCTCCTCTGGTTGACTTTGCTTACTTCTTCCTTCTTTCTTCTTTTTCTCTTCCCAGCTCAAAGTCCCACTGTGGCAGATCCCCTCCAACAAGCCTACGCAGGCATGCAGCACTATGCAGGTCTCAAACATTGCTTTGCCTGTCCTTTCCCCTTCCCCTGCAGCCACCTTCCTTTTCTCTGTCCATCTCTCCCTCTTTCTCTGCATTCTTCCTCTGTTTCCATTTGCTCACAGTATCTTTGTGGTATGTTGAGGGTACATCAGAGGCCACTGCTGACTTCCACATGAGTGGGAGAGTGAAGGGTTGAGCACATCCTTGGAAGGAACTGTCCAAGGTGCTGAACAGTTTTGGGGCATAAGATGCAGCACTTGGGAAAGCCCTTTTAAGGATTCAGTTAGAGCCTAGAGTAGATTCACTGCACTTTCAAATATAGAAGCTGTCAGCCACCACTGGGCTATGAGTGCGTGCTAAATCACCAGCCGTGAGGATGATGTGAGGAAGATGATTAGGTCAGTCTATCTTCTCCCTCTCTAGAGAAACCTGCTTGCTTTCTTGTCTGAATTTGGAAATGCTCCTCTTTTTTTTAACTAGGAGTTCCACAATCTTCCCAGGGCCCTGGGTGTGGTGGTCCAAAAAGTACCATTTCCAAGTTCTGATCATGTGGCAAAAATGATATAGGACTGGACAGAGTTTGAGGGAATTGGCTTTTGGACTGCACCTTCCAGAATCTCCCAGCCACTTGTGGCCATAATGCCTAGAGCATTCTGGGAGTCCATTGCCAAAGTGAAATACATTTTTCTGAGCTTTGGGACTGGACAGATCCTTGGAGGGGCTTTTCTGCTTGGAAGGAGGAGGAGTGAAGATATTAGGACCCTGACATCCCATGCCTGATGTCAGGAAATATTTCAGAAGAATGAAGAAGGGCTTACTTAGGATCCCAGGTTAATGCAAACAATTTGTCTTGAAATGCATCACATCTTAATATAATATAAGGCAATATGGGAGTCTTTGTACATGATGCGTGCATTCCCAAGGGAGTCTGACTCAAGATTCATATCTGAGCACCCCACTCTGTCACTCAAGCTCATGACCATTGGTTTTCCTTTACCTTTTTTTTTCTCAGAGCAAGCAAAACGTTATGTGTGCCCTGACCATTCTGCTTTTGTGTTCCAGCAGCATATCCAGCCGCCTATGCACCAATCAGCCAGGCCTTCCCCCAGCAAGCTCCCATCATCCCTCAACAGCAAAGAGAAGGTGAGATGGAACCAAAGTCTAGGTTTGGAGAAGTGTGGGGGGGACACCATTTAGTTCAGCGCCAACTGTCTATGGGCCAAATCCAGCTGCTCAGTTAGAGCAGACCTGTTGAATCAATTGCTGAATTATTAAGTTGACGTTTATGTCAATGCCATTGATTCTGTAGGTTTACTCTAGTTGGGTCTAGGAATTTAGGCTCGTATTTCTGTGATTATTGATTAATTGCTTTGTTCATAAATGATATCAAAATTGTTCTCTGAATGGAAGACATACCTGAAAATTACAAAATGGCTTAAGAAACATGAGAGGAATAAATAAGCAAAAACGTTTGTTCATCTGTTGAAAGAAAAGTTATCTTGCCTACCAGGAGAGCATACAGTAGAAGAAAATCAAAACCAACAAAAAGAACAAGAAAACACAGTGGGTGCCTCTGAATATAATGCTAAACCGTGATTTAGTCTTGCAAGAATGAGACTACCCTCTCCCCTTCCATAGAAGGTTGAAAGTAGAATCATCACGCTATAACAGACTCGTGCAGAAATGGCCACTCTGTATTCCTTCTTCAGTGCAGCCATGAAACTTTCAAAAATTCTTCCAATTTAGATTAACCACGTAACAGTTTAGCATGTCATTTGAGCAGCGTGTTGTTGAAGCTGTGTGCCTTCAAGTCATTTCTGACTTATGACAACCCTCAGGCAAAGCTATCACAGGGTTTTCTTGGCAAGATTTGCTCAAAGGAGGGTTGGTCATGGCCTCCTTCTGAGGTCAAGAGCGTGTGACTTGCCCAAGGTTACCAGCAGATTTCCATGGTTGCGTGGGGATTCAAACCCAGAATTCTAGTCCAGCGTCCAAACCACTACAGCAATTGGTTCTCATTTCAGCAATAAACCATGGTTAATTTTAACTGTTGATACTAAAAACAACTGCATACTGTGGTTTATGTAACTAGCTTTTTCTACTGGAAGGGCTGTCTGAGAATAATAGAAGTTGTAGCTGTAAATGGTGGGTGGGTGGGTGGGTGTGTTCGTGCATGTATCAAGAGCTATTTCACATGTGAATTGTTCCAGAATGGATTCCTGTTTGTATAGATACAACAGTTCTGTATTTATCGTGTAAAAGCAGCCCACTCCCTGAGATAGCTGTGAATTGTGAACGAGGCCAGTAGTTCTGCAACCTTTATCCCCTAAGGGTTTTGTACTCCATCACCCAGGATCCCTGACCTTTGCCCAAGCTGGCTGGAGATTCTCAGTTTAAGAACCACTAGATTAGACAATATTGTTCTTTGGGGTCTGATAGGGAAAGATAAAAGCCTGACTAATTCAGTGTAATGCATTTGCATGTATATTCAGACTCAAGAACTAATCGTTGGAGTCCTTTTCTTCCTGGGAACTGTAGCATGCAAAGCTACACCTACATGAACAGATGACGGTTTCTGATTATGATTAAATGACAAGATGCAAACGTTGACAGAATAGCAACTGGTTTGGAATATTAATTTACAAATACATTTGGGGTAGTGGGAGTCTGGCAGAAATCCAGCAAAGAGAAGAATGGAGATGAGGCAACAAAGGAGAGTGAATGAAGTGGGGGAAACAAAGAAAAGAAAGACAGGAAGCGAGACTAAAAAGCAGCACTAGAACTGTAGGTGAGAAGATGATGCTGAATGATTTAGTGCCGCTTGGGATGGATTAATAAGCACAGGGACATGGAACACATCAGTTTGCAGTTCCCTGTGATTCTCCATCGCATCAGAATAGTTGGTTTTACATCTTTTCTAATGGCACTGATTTAGTCGAGATAGGTTTTCGTATATGCCCCTTTCCCACAGTGAATCATGGCTAAGCATCACATATTAGAATTAAGCATTGCATTTGAAAATGATGAAACAACACGTCAGTGCATTCAGACAGAAGCAAGGAAGTAAAAGTGAGGCTGCAGCTGAAGAAGGAAGGTAGATATTATTATTCTAGTAAGGTTTTTCTGTCTGTCTCGTTATGTATTTTAAGATCCTGGGGTATAAATAATCAATTCTGTGTCTGGGATTGTATTTTAATGAATCTATTCTGTGTTACAATATTTGATCTTGCGTAATATTGTTTCTGTGTTTGGTTAGGTACTTGCTCAAGCTGTGTAATGGTGCTTTTGGTCATGTGGGGATTTTTTTTAAAAATAATGGTTACCAACTAATATTTAAAAAGATAAATTAGCCGCAATGCTAAATGCAGTGAGGATGGAGACACCAATGAATTGTGAAAAAGCCAACAAATATGTCATGCTTGGATTCTGCTGCTAACTTGAAATGAAGGAGAAATGTGTTTGATTGGCATTTTGATATGAACTGCTTTCATTCTCCCTTCCTGAACAGATGCATGAAGTGAATGCAATTATCCTTGGGTTTTC
Organism: Iguana delicatissima; assembly: GCA_948472985.1. NCBI lineage: Eukaryota > Metazoa > Chordata > Lepidosauria > Squamata > Iguanidae > Iguana > Iguana delicatissima. The sequence goes on from CAOKZL010000237.1 coordinate 692,483, forward strand.
ACATTTCTCCAGGTGTTGCAATGCCATTTGCTAATTGGGAAGATGCATACTTAGGGAGAATTGCATACGGAAGTGCACACACTAGAGAGAATAGTTTGCAAAAACAAATATATACAAATGTGTGTACAAATCATAGCTGACCTGGTGTTAATATCATATATCATAAGTTGAACTTATGCCTGCATATATATATATATATATTTTGATCACTGCAGAAGTTAGAATTCTCTGCCTTCCACATGATCAAAATCTCCAACAGCCCTCCTTTTCCATGCTACTTCCCCCCTGCTACAACCATGTATTTGCTGTTGGAGAGCAGGTAACAACTGAAAAACATCTGACTATATGACTATGGCCCAACATACAGGGCTGAAGGCATCCTCCAAGACCTCTCCAGAAGATTATGGGTATCTGGGGACCCTGATGCTTCTAAGCTGTCCCCCTCTCTCCACCAGCCACTACATGGTCATGGAGGGAGCACAGGAGGAAGGAGAGTCCTACATTTGGAGAGAGGGAAATGTTTCATAGTTCTACTGTGGTGGAACTTTATGATACATCTCCCAATGCATCCATGTTCCTCTAATGGAAGTACGTGATAAATTTTCATGCAGCCTTTTTAAAAGTTGCAAACCAATGCAGAAATGAAGTGGAACAAACTTTTGTTTGAAAAGTGTAAACATTTTAGGAAGAGTAACAGACAAATTTGTTCATCCTTACAGATAACATGTATACTCTTCCCTCTCCCTCTCTTTGTATATGCACATCTGCGACTGTTATCCCAGGTCCTGAAGGCTGTAACCTCTTCATTTATCACCTGCCCCAGGAGTTTGGGGATGCAGAGCTCATGCAGATGTTCTTGCCTTTTGGCAACGTCATCTCTGCCAAAGTCTTTGTTGACCGTGCCACCAACCAAAGTAAATGCTTTGGTGAGTACCCAACACACTTTCTTCAAGAGTCTCTTGCCAACAGCTTCAACACAGAGCTTCTAACTGTTACTTTTTTAAAATAACAAGTTCGGAACTGGCTGAGGGACTCAGGGAGTTGTGGTGCCAAAAAGTAATTTTTTACAAGTTCTGCTTCAGCACTGCTGGGGTTCCACTTCCTACACTTGATAAGTTGCTCTAGTTTATGTAGAGTTAGGAATTCATAGGGATGACAACACTTTTTGTCATGTAAGAAGTTCCACCCGTCCTTCTCAGGCTAACAGGAAAATCATCATAGTCTGAAAAATGGATAACAGAAGAAAGGAATTAGGAGACAACGCATTTGATCAGATTTCTTAAAAGGTTAGTTTTTTGATAACCAGATCCCAGAACCTCACAGCCAGTACAGAAATCCAGGATGTGGTAGTCCAACAAGTTAAGTTATCCATGCTTTGAGAAAAGGGTAGCATTTTGGTAAGAAAAATTGTGGTTCTCTGGACAAGGTAAGATAGGAAGGAAGCAGGCAGGAAGTAGTACATAAATTCTGAACTTGGAAAACTTGGAAAAAAACTTGGAAAAACTTGGAAAAAAAATACTCCTCAGCCAACAGGGCCATTGCATTTGTTGGTGATTTTCAGTCCTTAGGTAGTTGGGACCCTAAGCAATTGCACATGAGGGCCAGAAGCAGATACATAGGCTCTTTCTGCACCCTATCTTTTCACAGAGTCCTCCAGTGGGGACCCTGGCATCAGCTCTGCCAGGAGAGGAGCACGATGAGAGCACTCCCCTCCACACCAGCTGGCTCTCCTTCCACAGCACAGCCAGGTACTTGCCCAGGCTGCGCTGGGGCAGAAAGCACGGCCATTGTGCTTCCCAGACTCCCGCAGGACAGGTAAGTGTGGGATGGCGGCGCGATCACAGCTCATTGACAGAGAAAACCTGTCAACGATTTGCCCTGTGATCGTGCCACCTGGGGATGGGGGAAGGACGAGACTGCAGCGATGTCATGCAGAAGCGTTGTCACAGTCCTGTCCTTCTCCCGTCACCATGGTGGATTGGGAGAGTGGTGCGGAAAGGGCCATAGTTCAAAATAGGCTGAGATCAAAATCCAAGGCTTAAATAGGAGGAAGGAGTGCGTAACCAAGCAGAGTCCTTTCAAAGACAAGTTAGTCTAGTTTTATAGAGTCTAGTAAGCAAGAGTTGGTCCTCAAGAGGCAGTGCTTACCTCCCAACATTTCATAGATGAAAACCAGGACATAAAGTTATTAACGAGGAAGGACACACAAGCTGCGAGAGGCTGTAGGAGCCTGCTTTTGCCTGAGCCTAATGGGAAGGGCACAGTTCTGCCTCCTTCTCTCCGTTCCTCCCGCTGAGTTAATTGAGGATGAAATACTTTTGCATTTTGAACTCAGCTTGCAGCAATTGAAGTAAGCTGAGGAGAAAGGGGGAAAATGGGAGGAAGAGAAATGGGACGTTTTAAGAGCAGCTGAGAACATGGAACTACAGAGGATTAACTGGGACTATCCTGCCAACTTGGGACATTCGGAGAGTTTGGCAGATCAAATGGTCAGGCAAGGTGGTACTGCAACTTAGGGAGCTCCTTTGGAACAAAGAGCTCAGTTTGCCAGGCTTGAAGTGAAAGCATCAAGCTACTAACATAGGAAGTCAGACACCAAAATCTGATGGCTGGCAGCTCAAGGCTTCCCCCTAGTGCAATAGAAAAGTAATGCTGAGAAGAGTTGATAGGAGGATGCATTTGTTATCTCAAGGATATATTCTGAGGCTATATCCACCTGAACAAATATTTTGCTCACATTCATACAGCAACGTTTAATGTACACAATTTCTAGATTACATTATTTATCATCTCCATTTAATAGCTGTTTTCCTGCCTTTCTGCAAGCACCAAAATTCATGGCTTTGACATTGCAGTCGACAGCCTATTTAAATCCAGACAGTTAAGACAGTCAATGAGTATATAATAGGACTGAACTCAAATGGCTCCATTCATGGGCAGGTATTTTGTGGAGGCTTTTTAAAAAGTTTTTTTTCAGGATTTGCAAATTTTGCTAGCAGATCCAGAGAGCATTTCACCTTTAGCGGCACTGAGGAATGTCTTGTATATATTGGCAGTTGTCACATGCAAGAACAAGAGCAGAATTCTTCTTTCATCAGTGAGCAATCAGACTCTTGGCTATAATACTGTTCTAAGGCATGTGGTGAGGTAGAAGAGAATGGGAGGTTCTACAAAACACTGGCACCCTTCTTGGTTGTGAATTAGAGTGGAAGAAAGATGATCAAAAGAGTCTTCGTTTTGGGAGCACATGTAACGGTATACTCTGCAAGGCCACTTCCACACTGCACTGTTACAGTGCTATTATTCCACTTTCAACATCCTGTGGAATTCTGGGATTAGTCGTTTACAGAGGCCAAATTGCTCTCTGGCTAAGAATTCTAAAGGCCCCTCCCTAAGCTGCAGACCCCAGGATTCCATAAGATGCGAAGAGGAATAATAGCACTATAAAAGTATAGTGTGGAACAGTATACTGTGGAAATGGCCCAAGACGGAACAAATGAAAACTGAAACGCACGTGAACAAGCAACATCAGAGAGTGGTCAAGATGGAAAAGTTATTAATGATGAAGAACACACAAGCTAGGACAGGATGCAACAGTTTGCTTTTGACTGAGTCTACAGGGAAAGGTAAGATTCTGCCCCTCGTGTCCTCCCTTTCTACTGAGCACAAACTACTGTGGCTCCTTGAACTCAGTTTGCAGCAGCTGAACCTAGCCAGGATGAAGGGGGGAAATGAGCAGAGGAGAGAGAAACTGGGACATTTCACAGGCAGCTCAAAAAGTGGGGTGATGGAGGTTTAATTAGTTGGAGGATATGCAACACTTGCCACAGCCCAGTTGGAACCAAGTTACTTTTATGAGAACAGTCAGCACAGCAGTATTGAGAAATGGAGCAAAGTCTAGACATTCTATTTTTATTTTTATAGATTACAGAAAACAGTCATTTCTGCTTTCCCTATTATCTCCTAAGGATTATTCTGTCCTGCAGTTTAGATTCAAGCAATAAGCGATTCATTTTATGCTACAGGTTTGTGAATAAGTCAGTGCAAAATTCAGATGTGCCTTTAAACCTGCAAAAGTTCATTTAAGGAATAACGTAGGGGGAGGGAGAAATTAGGCATGAAAGAAAATGCATGGGAAACATGTTGTGTCCTCTGTGCACAAGCACAGTAAGGTCTAAATACAGGTGGGCCTCCAGGTGTTTACAGTAGATTTGACTCCCAAGTTTAACAAGAATAGTCAAAAATACAAGTAAAAATTTCTTAAAATAAACCATTGCCATAGTTGTCCTTTGGTCTTTTGCTTAATACTCAGCTTCAGCATTTCTTAACCCTAAAATAGCTGGCTTTGATCAGGTCTTGGTGATGTTTTGCTGGTTGCCAGTTTTAAGCCCATATTAGAATACCTGTTCTATAAAAGCGGGGTTGTAGATTTTTATAAGTCAATCATCCCAGTTTATGGCCTACCAACTGTAAATGATAATCAGCTTCGCTCCCTTATCCAGTATCTAGCTCCCCATACCACCAGTGGTATCTCTGGTTTGTGGACCATGGACCTCAAGTGAAAACAACAAGGAAGATTCTTCCAAGAATGAACTCTGACCTAGAGCTTGGAAAGTTATTTTTGGACTATAACTTCCACTGACTAGGCTGGTAGGTAGATTCTGAAAGTTGTAGTCCAAAAATTAACAGCCGGTATTCTGTGTCGGCTACTTACAGCATTTGCCATGCAAAAGGGCCTCTGGACCATCACGCGATTGCAAGGAGCCGTCCACATGACATCCTCACCATTGTGTGATGCTGCTGGGGCTGGCAGGTGCCTATCGCGCACTATTTCATTTTCGGCGTGTAGCTGAAAATGGTGGGCCATCACACATCGCTCCAGGGCCCTGTGCGCACTTTCCGTGCATGCAGAGCCCCCGGAGCCTTGGCGCTCGCGCTTCGCGCCGCAGCACAGCCTGGGAAAATCCCAGGCTGCACTGCGGAAGGAAGAGGTGGAGCCCTCATGCTGTCTGCCATCCAGCAGGCAGAAGCTGTGGAGCTGAAGCAGCAGGGATGCGAGAGCCTCTCGCAAGAGGCTGCTCGTGCGAGCCCCGTGCCCCAGCGCCGAGAAAAGGTAAGCTGCGGAAAGGGCCTTAGTTGAGTACAGTTGGCTCTCCACATTCGCTAGGGCTAAGAGTGCAGGACCCCAGCAAAAGTGGAAAAACTGCAAACATCAAAATGTGTGTGCATCTGTGTCTGTGGAAAGGGGGCTGAAGCTAGGGAGAAGGAACCCTCACGAAAGTGGAGGGGCAATTGTATCACACAGTGCCTTAGGTACTTGTAGAAGAACCTTCCCTAGTGTGATCTGAAATCATGGGCAGAGTGATATAGGCACTGGTGCTCCTGGAGATATTTTGATCTTAAGCTTAATAAACATTAAAGCTTTAAAGGCAGGTACTGACATCTTAAGTAGGGCTTAGAAGGAAATAACCAATCAGTGCAATTCCTTCAGAATTTATCTAATATGATTCTGGTTATGGCAGCCACAATTCTGGTTACTGCATTCAGGTCATCTGTACAAGCAGCTCCACATACAACACATTACCCATGTCCATAGTTCCTGGGTTAATGAATTGGACCACAGCTAATGATAGCTCGAGGACATTTTCTGTCAGGGTTCGCAAGACCTATATTGGAGTTTGCATTCTTCCAGCAGTTTACATTTACAAAAATGTTGGGAACCATTAGAAGAAGTTCCAAGCAGCTTAGAAAAGGTACTTTTTTTTTTATTATAGCTCCCAGTGTTTTCAAGCTACCAGGGGCAATGGTGGCTGGAGGATACTGGGGGTTATATTTCAAAAAGTAACTCTTCCATTGTGGTTGTGAGGTGCATTAGAAGTCCTCAAAAATAAAACCAAGTGTTCACTAGGGAAGGAGTGCTATTAACTTGTGATGTGCAATGGAATCAAAATGACTCAATGTCTACTATGTTTGAGTTTTCACCACCAAAATAATTTGCAACCCAGTGATTAAGAGAATCAGTAAGAACCATGAGGGAGGGTTGAAGATCAGAGTAGGCAGCGAGCTGCTCAAAGAATATTTGACTAGCTAGAATGACTGGAAATCAGTAGGTCATGGTGCAGTATATCCTGGGAAGCTGAAAGCACGAAGCAATCATTTTTGAGAAATCATGTATAACAAGTGAGGGTCCAGTGGACTGAAGAAAGGCAAATTTGAAAGGTGGGAATTTATAGTGCCATTAACTTAACTTCTCTCTCTTGTAAGCTACTATATCAATTCATAAAACAGTTGTTTTGTGAGCATTGAAAGGACAAATACTGCGTCAGATTTAAGAATACACTAAGTAGGCCCTCCCTTGGGGACTCAAATTAAATCTGGACCTTGCTCAAGAAGGTAACAGAGCATAATTTGCGAGCATAATTTGCTCCTCATGTTTTGCAAATAAAATCTGGTTGCTTCCCATTGTAACTCACAATCACCAGCTCCGGAGTTTCGACTTTGGAGGTGCTGTTAAGTTGTTTCCAACTTATGGAGACCCTAAGGTAAATCTGTCATGGTGTTTTCTTGGCAAGATTTGTTTGGGGGGGGTGCTTTTGCCCTCCTCTGAGGCTGAGAAGGTTTCCATGTTTTCCCACTAGTTTCCATGGCAGAGCAGGGATTCAAACTCTGGTCTCCACAGTCATATTCCAGTGCTCAAACAACTACACCATGCTGCTTCTCTTATATATAGAGTGTCCTTAAATAACCAACCCGCCCAAGGGATTCACCTATTTTGCAAAGTTCTAAAGAGCTACCTCCAACAAAATAGTTGCAATGAAACAGTGATCATGCCTGCTATGGATGGTCATTAGTCCTTTCAGTGCTGAACAATGTCCTTCCTTTTCCTTTTCTGTCCCCAACCTGTTGCCCCTCCAAATTCCCCTTGTCCCTGCATCCCCTCCTCCCAGGTTTCGTCAGTTTTGACAATCCAACTAGTGCTCAGGCAGCCATTCAGGCCATGAATGGCTTCCAGATCGGCATGAAGAGGCTAAAAGTCCAATTAAAGCGGCCAAAAGATGCCAACAGACCCTACTGACCCCTGTTCAACCTGTCCCTGAAAACAGGTAAGAAGACACAGGAGGAGCCGGCGGATCCAGCTACAGTACAAGCAGGAGTCGGTGGGAATACAGTCGGATGATTTCACCAAACTCTCTGCACTGGCTGCCAGGTCACAAAGGGCCTTCTAGCCAACCCTTGATATTTCAGTCTAGAGGCATCGGCTTCTGCTAGAGACTGGAAAGTTACTTTTTGTGGACTGTAGCTCCCACAATCCTCAAGCCAGTATAGACAGTGGTCGTGCTGGATGGAGGTTCTGGGGGGGTGTCGTCACGGCAAAAATAACTTCTCCAAGTTCTGGCTTTTCCCCTCCAAGGCTGGCTTTCAACCTGGAAATAAAATGGGAGTGGGAAACCATGATTGCCTGTCTAGTTCATGGTGACAGTTTTAATACATTTCAAGCCTTCACTTTGATAGGGAATTAATTTTAAAAGGAGTGGGGAGGACTGTGAAGGGGTAGGGGGCCGCATCAGCTCCGTAGGAGACCTTGGATTGCTACACCCCCTGCCATACCTGTTCCCATAAAAAAAAAATCAATCCTCCCCCCTCCCATTGTTCTCTAGGGAACAAGATAGGCATTTTCACCATGTTTTTGCCCTTCCTCAGCCATTTTTTTTAACATGGGGTGAGCAGAAATCACATCCTGTTCCCTTCGTGTTTTTAAAAAAAGGCTTCTCTCAGCCCTAAATTAGAACCAGGGTGAGCATAAAATGTGATGCAAATGCCCTCCATAGCCCCAGGGCACATTTGGGAGCAAAAAAAAATTGAAATTAGCAAAAATATTGTAAAAATGTTGATTCATTACATTTGGAGGGGCTCCAGATGTAATGAAAACACCTTGCACATCCCCTATGAGGAATTTTGAGGCATTTTTAAGCAAAAAACATTTTTTGAGGGGAAAAATGGACCCTTCCCAGGGAATCCAGGGAAGGTCACAGAAATGACCCAGGGGACTACACACTTTCCCCATCCCTGTTTTAAAAGGATAAGAAATAAAATGAATCCTCATCCTGCTCAAGAGGGATGTGTCTGAATTAAAACACTATACGACTCATTAGTCAAATAAATACTGCCCAGGTTGAAAAGTCCTAAAACATATCTTTTTGTATGCCTTTATGCATATAGAACAACCCTGCTTAGACTGATGAGTTGTCCCTAACTGCTTGATAGGGATTCAGTTAAGCTGAGGTTCAAGTATTTCATTGACTTTAACAGAATTTAGGTACATCTCTTTCTCTGTCATTTGCTTCGTTGGGACAGATGGAAAGCGACGTGTTTCTAGGATGTTCATTGTGTGTGTATCTGTATGTGTGAGAGATGATATACACACATTTATGTATGTTTGTATGGGGTGTGTGTGAGTGTGTGTGTGTGTGTGTGTGTGAATGAGAGAGAGAGAGAGAGATGCCATTTCCACACTAGACTGTTATAGCACTATTATTCCACTTTCAACATCCTATGGAATCCTGGGGTTTGCAGTTTCAGGAGGGCCCGGCCGGCCCCTCCCGAAACTGCAAACCCCAGGATTCCATAGGATGTTGAAAGTGGAATAATAGTGCTATAACAGTCTAGTGCGGAAATGGAGAGAGAGAGAGAGGTGTATAGCAGCAGAAGCCTACTGAATCAGGCCAAAGGCTGTCTGGTCCAGCGTTCTGTTTCTTTCGTGGCCACTCAGATTCCCATGGCACAACGTGAATGCAATAGCATTTCTCACTCTACCCCTGGGGCATGTTTCCCAATAAACTGGCACTGATGGGCATATTGTCTCTGATACTAGAGATAATATGTACCCATCATGACTAGCAGCCACTGAAAGCCATATCCTCCGGTTTCCCTAATTCTCACCCAAATTAGTTGCCACTGGTGTATCTTTTGGTAGTGAATTTCGCAGTTTCACTGTGTGCTGTTTGAAGAGGTACTGCCCTGCTCTCCTGCTAATCAGCCTCAAGGGGTGACTCCACCGCTTTTGAGTTTCTCACTATCCACTTTCTCCACGCCACACATAATTCTGTGTGTGTATTTTGTCAATGGGATTCCTATTTTGTCCATGGGAATCCCAGTAGCAGATCATGAGTGCAGCTACACATTCATTTTTGCATTCTCTGGGGACCGATATAAGAAGCGTACCGTCTCTGAGGCTGGAGGTGATATATAGCACCCTAAAAGATCCTGATGTCCTAACCTGCGTGAATTTATTTAATTCCTTTTTAAGGTTGTCCAAGTTGGAAGTCATTGACATATCTTGTGACAGTGAATTCCACATTTAAACACAAAATACGTCATTTTGTCTACCTTGATCTCACACCATTCAGTTTCACTGGGTGATCCTAGGCTCTAGCCGCAGCTTGGAAGTGTTACTTTCTTGGTCTCAGAATAATTCCCACTGGCCATACTAGTAAGGGAAGTCACAATTCCAGGGTTGGCTTCTAGTATGATGAGACTGAGGTTACCTCCAAAATATACTTCAGTACAAATAGAGGATCTTGTTAATTTTAACATATATAAAAATGATGACTGGCATCTTGTGTTGCAGTTATAGGGCCTTTCCACCCTACACTGTTATGTTATTCCCCTTTCAACATCCTGTGGAATCCTGGGCTTTGCAGTTTAGGGAGGGGTCTTTAGAATTCTCAGCCAGAGAGCTCTTTGGCCTCAGGAAACTACAAACCTCAGAACTGAGCAAACAACTTTCTTATCCCACCCCAAAGTGAGAAACGGTGTTTTATTTCCAAGTCCAGCTAAGTATTGGCCACTCCACACCTAACCCCCCATTTCTGTCCACTGATCCAGACCCATCCTTCCCTCCCACCCACCCACCCACCAATCCCCTTCATTTCAACTCCACTTACCAGACCAGTCCACCCAGTGGTAGTAAGTAGATGGGAAAGAGGTTTGGAAGCTATTGTGTCCAGATATAAGGATTTGATGTCATGCAAGAAACCACTGGGAAATGTAGCCTTCCAAAGGACCTGGAGGAAATGACGTTTCTCAGAGGTTGCTTATTGAGCCTGGCTTGTATGCTAGGGAGATGCAGGCACCCCCTTCCTGGCCTTCTGTGGGTAGGATGTGGGTTGTCAGGCAGAAGGCAGAAGTTGGGACTGCAGCTCTGGGTCACCATTATGGGTGCCTGCTGGAGCAACCATTGTTGTTAAGTGCCCTGATGTGTGTGGTGACCCTATCATAAGCAAAATTTGTTCAGAGGAAGGTGGCTACTGCCTTCCACTAAGACCGAGAAGGTGAGAGTTACTCAATGTCACCTGGTGGGCATCCATCGCCGAGTGCAAACTTGAACTTTTCCAGAGTCCTAGACCAATCCTCAAACCACTACAGAATTATCATCTCTAGCTCAGAATTATCACCCAAGCCAGAAATCTGAACTATTATGGGTGGGGTGTTCCTTCCAGGTTTTGGCTGATGACCTGGCTCTGGCAAGGAAGATGAAGGACAGTCTCTCTTTCTTCTCATCTCCCTCACCCTTCCCTATCTCTTTTCCTTCCTGCCCTCCCCACCCCATTTTGGAACACTGCTGTTGTGGTGCTCCATGCACCCGGTTCCTTGGGAATATAGCAGAGCACTAGAACCAAATAATGAAATAGTGCCAGGGAGGGAAAGAAAGAGAAAGAGAGAAGAGACAGAGATAAAGAGAACCGTCTTTCTCCTCTTGCTGCTGTGATTGTGGAAATCCAGTAGGTAGCCCCAACGAACAAGGGAACCTGGAGATTCACCAGTGGAGAGGAAAGCTTGGGGCAGTCTTTACAATATACCCTCCAACATTTCACAGACGAAAAATGGGACACCTATGGCCAAGCAACTTCAGAATGTGGTCAGGCAAAAGTTATTGATAAGGGGGAAAATGCAAGCTAGGAGAGGCTGCAGCAATTCACTTTTGCCTGAGCCTACCAGGAATACCAAGATTTTATCCCTCCCCTCCACCCCTTACCCCTGGTGAGTTAATTGTGCACAAACTACTTTTTACATTTTGAACTCAGTTAGCACAACTGAAGTAACTTAAGGACAAAGGGAGAGAGTGGGAGAAGAAGAGAGAAACCGGGCCATTTTAAAATCAACTGAAAAACTAGGACAGAGAATTAATCAAGACCCTGCCAAGCTGCAGCAGTTGGAGGGTATGTTACAAGTAATATTAGAACTCTTGGGCAGCAGGGGTGAGGGGGAATAACACATTATTTTCAGAACATTCTTCAGACTTTCTGGTAACTGCCATTCCAAATCACATCCATGGTGTTCCACATATCACTACTTGAAATGGTGTCCTTTTGGCCTATCTAATTTTGAAGTCACTGAAAGCCTTCGAATGAAACTGTAAAGCACTGTGCATAATATTAAAATGTGACATCTAGTCTGCCCTGACATGTGGATTTGATGAGGAATGGGTGAGAACAGAGGTATAGCTGTGGAGGGGCAAAATAAGGGCATTGCCCCCTCCCCGCTGTTAAATTCTGCCTCTTGCATGAAATTTGCATTCTGTAAATTTCTAACGTTGCAGAGAGTAAGACACAGCAAATCATTCACACCTAGAACACTTATATTTGCTGTGTTCTCATTTCCTTATCTGTCCCTCATCCTTGGATGCTAGAACTGTATTTCTAAATGTCCCACTGAAGTTTTAAGTTAGTGCAATGCTAGAAATCTGGGGAAGGCTGAAAAATTTAATTTGGGAAGCAGAAGCCTTAAGGATGGGCAACACCCTCATTTTGCTGCCCAATAGCTACACCCCTCACTGGGAAGAAGAGAGCATGGGGAAGCAACCGTAAAGCATGTTATAAAGAAGGTCAGTGGTCCAGAGTTCAACTCTCTGTTGGACTAAAACCAAAGATCTGTCCTAGTGGCAGCAGTGCCAAGGAAGAGTTCAGAAGAAAGGAAGCCAGGTCATCATTTGTCTTCCAAGGTCAAGGCCTTGGCCAGTATATGATGTTAATGGAAGCATCATGGGTTGAACTGGAGAAACGACAGTACCAGTCGGCCTCCAGGAAAATCACATGATTCTAGCTTTCATGACTGTACCACTTCTGAAACCAGGTGAGGATGATTTACTTTGTTCTTAAAGGAAGAAAGTCTTCCCTGTGGTATTATTGTACATGGATATATACTTTAAACAGGAGGATCATTCAATCACGCAGTTCTTTCACCTGCTTTGTGAAGTGGTACAACATGTGTGAGTGTGTTGTGATGTGTCGTGTGACTTCAAGTCATTTCCAACTTATGCAACCCTATCACTGGGTTTTCTCGGAAAGATTTGTTCGGAGGAGGTTTGCTTTTGACTTCCTCTGAGGCTGGGAGAGTATGGCCGTTTCCGCACTAGACTGTTATAGCGCTATCATTCCACTTTCAACATCCTATGGAATCCTGGGGTTTGCAGTTCAGGGAGGGGCCGGCTGGATTCCAGGATTCCATAGGATGTTGAAAGTGGAATGATAGCGCTATAACAGTCTAGTGCGGAAATGGCCTATGACTTGCCACCCAGTGGGTTTCCATGGCTGAGTGGGGATTTGAACCCTGGACTCTGGACTCGTAGTCCAATGCCCAAACCACTACAACACACTGGCTCATAGCACAACTTTTTCAAATGTTTAGCTTGTCTGCAAAATCTCATTTTGGACCCTTCACTTCCATTCTGGGTTTTACTGTTCAAAACAAGAATGGACAGAAGGAGAATGACTAAGATTATGAAAGAATCTATGCCCAAGGAAGGCTAGAGTTCCATAAACAGGGTGCTAAAACTAATAAGTCCCTGTCTTAAGATCATCATCTTTATTTCAGATGATGGGGGTCTCCACACAAACTGGTATTTCTGAAGCTATTCACAATCAGAACTATGAATCTGTGAACAGAGTTTAGAAACATCGCTTTCAAGGGCTGCAACTCCCAGAATTTCCAACCTGGTCAGTGATCAGAACCTGAACATTTCTGGGATGGGAAGAGGTGTTCATTGGGTTTTCAGATTCAAGTGCTAAAATAAATCAGTCAGTCTTGGGTATGACACACCTCAAGCTGGCAAGGGTGTGCACCATTTTCTGCTCTTCCATAGACAGCAAAGTTTGTCGTGTGCCGGCCCTGAATAACAACCAAACCAGGAATTCCATCCAACCAATTCATTTCTTTTTCTTTATATTTTTTGTTTCCTCCAACCCTTCCACTCCTGTGTCTCTAAACCAGACCAGGCCAATCATAGCTCCAAGGATGACCCCCACTGTTGGCTAGCAACCCTCTAGCTGTTATGGGAGGCCCAAACAAAAGCTCTCCCTCCCAAATTGTCTGAAACTGTAAGTGACTTCAACTCATGTTGTCATCGTCCTCTTCGATGACGCCATGTGGCCGGTTGTAATCTTGTTGCATGAACTTGACGTTGATCTTTCTATATCTACACTTTAATTTTTTTTATTGGTTCTTCTCCCCTCACCCCATCCCTCTTCCTTTTCCTCCTCTCTCTCTCTCTCTGGCGGTTGTGCAGTGCCATATTGATGCCCATGGTGGATAGTTTTTTGGAGTGCTGATTGGTCAGTCTTTTACTAGTTGTGGATTTTTTGAGCCCATAAACTCCACTTTGTCCTTCTTTGTATCTTCTCTTCTTCTTCTTTTCCCCTCTGTTGTGACATGTGACAATGATGTGTGTGCCCTCTATATTTACTGTATCGTCCCCATAACTGGGGAAAGTGGATTGGACATCCTTAAGAAACCCACCTCACACAAGAAGTACCAAGTTCTATTAGCTCAAAGGTGGGCAGTCCTCAGGGACTGTGAGACTGCTGTTCCTATCAGCCCTCATCAACACAGCCATTGGTGAGGGATGATGGGAATTACAATCAACGCCAACACTGACCTGCTCCCTGTTTTGGTTTCCAGACTTATTAATAGTCTATACCTTACTCCACTGCTTAAAGCAAGAGTGGGCAACTTGTCCAGGACTCCATTTTTTGGCCCAAGGGACCTACTGTGGGTCCAGAAATGCTTTTAAAAAATCTAGAAGCGATGAGTCTATTTCAGGCTCCTTTTTTAAAATTTGGGTGCGGGGGTTTCTAGGATGCTGAACCCTATTTAGACACAGAACATCTGCTCTCCAGAGTTTCCAGGAATGGAAAAATAACACTTTCAGGTTAAAGAAGCTTGGCCTGGAGGACACTGAGGAATTCAAAGGAGCCTGTAGGCCACAAATGGCCTTTGGGGTCATATATGGCCCACAAGCTACAGTTTGTCCATCCCAGCTTAAAGAAAAAGAAGCACTCACAATCTGAAGAGCATCAACACCTCACTCCCATGGAGTGTCATGAAATGCTCTTTGTTTGTGTCTTAGTAAGCAAGCTCATGCCAAATTTCCCAGGTTTAGTCCCCAGTAGGGTCTCTGAAACCTTTGGGAGTTACTGTACCTGGAGGACGGCTTTAGCATATTTAGGTCAGGGATGGGAACCAAGCAGCCCTCCAGGTACTGTTAGACTGTATCTCCCAAAATTCCTCATCACTGACTGCTAACTAGGGCGGTGAGGGGACTTGCAATCCAACAAGATGTGGATGGCTGCATTATTCCCACCTCTGAGAATGGAGTTAGAAGGACCAATGAAGTGAGTGTAAGGCAGCTGTCTATGTTCCTTACTTGCAGATTAAAACACACCTTCCAACATTTTGCAGATGAAAATCAAGACACATGTGGCCAAGCAACATTACAGTGTGGTCAAAATGGCAAAAAACATTAATTAGGGAGAATAGACAAGTTAGGAGAGGCTGCAACAATTTGCATCTGTCCAAACTCTGGGAGAAGTGCAAGATTCTGCCCCACCTTCTCCTACCTACAAAAGACTTTTGCCCTTTTAACTCAGTTTGCACCACTTGAAGTAAGCTGAGGGCCGAGGGGGAAAGCAGAAGGAAGAGAACGAAACTGGGACATTTTAAAAGCAGCTGAAAAAAATGGGACAACAGAGGGTTAATCAAGATTATCTCCACCAAACTGGAATAGTTGGACGGTATGATAAAATTGTTAGGCCATTTCCACACTAGACTGTTATAGTGCTATTATTCCACTTTCAACTCCTGTGGAATCCTGGGGTTTGCAGTTTAGGCAGGGGCATTTAGCATTCTCAGCCAGAGAACTCTTTGGCTTCAGCAAACTACAAATCCCAGAATACCACAGGATGTTGAAAGTAGAATAATAGCACTATAACAGGTTAGTATGGAAATGGCCAAAGATGTCTTTTACCTTGAAGAAGAAGGTAGATTACAGTGAGATGTGATAGTGGAATACACTAGTCCCACCCTATGTGAAGGAGTACAGTTTTGGGTGAAATACAGCCACTTTCCAGGGTCATGATTCTGCAATTGATTCTATGATTGTTTATGCCAGGATAAAAGACAGTTGCAGCAAGATTCTCTTTTGTTGCCAGATGCAGGCTAACGTGGCTACCTCTTTGGGAAAACCTTTGTCCAGACTGCCAGAATAGTGGCTTGGCTGATGCAGAATTTGATTTTCAATCCACACACGGACACCTTTTTAAATTATATATTATACATAGAAAATTCATGATCTTGATTGTAGGCCTGGAATGGGGTGCCTTAGCAGAGAAGAAAGATTAGGGAGGGGGTTACTGATGTTGCAAAAAAAAAAGTGAGGGAAATAGCAGGAGACATGCTTTGCCATACCCTCCAACATTTCACAGATGAAGGCTGAGATACACGTAGTCAAGCAACACTGAAGGGTGGTCAAGATGAGGATAGTTATTAGTCTGGGAGAATAAGCAAGATGGGAAAAGCAGCAGCAGTTTGCTTTTGCCTGAGCCTACAGGAAAGGGCAAGTTTCCACCCCTTCCTCTCCCTAACTCCCCCCTCCCAAGTTAACTGAGTGCAAACTACTTTTGTGTTTTGAACTCAGTTCCCACCAACTGAAGTAAACCAAGAATGAAGTGGGAACGTGGGGGAAGGAAAGAGAAACCGTGACATTTTAAAAGCAGCTGAAAAAGAGGGACAACAGGTGACCCATTGGGACAGTCCCTGTCAAATCACAACTGTGCCTTCTAGGGTATGGGGGACACTTTGAGCCCAAAAAGTTTTTTAAATGTTAAAATGTTAAAGGACAGCCTTCCAAGTTCCTGTGGTGTTCCAATTCCTAACACTCATCTACTCTAATCTAGAGTTATATCATCTAGATACTAGTTGTTTCCAGGCAGCTTTTCTGGGTTCAGCACGTGGGTGTCATTTTATTCACTTTTTTTTTTAAAGCACAAAATAGAATAGGCCTTCTTAACCTTTTTTACCCCAGAGGAGCCCTAGAAACAATTTTCAGGTCTCAAGAAACCCTTGCGTTAAAATTGTTGTATCTAAACCTCAAAAAAAAAAAATTTTTTTTCCCCCTTCCTATCACAATTTCTCATGGGACTCCTAGCAACCTTTCACAGAACTCTAGGATTCCAGAGAACTCTGGTTGAGAAGCCCTGAGATAGACACAGCCCTGGCTAGCTAGGCTAGGCTGTGGCCATTCCCGCACTAGCCTGTTATAGCGCTATGATTCCGCTTTCAACATCCTAGGGAATCCTGGGGTTTGCAGTTTAGGGAGGGGCCGGCTGGCCCCTCCCTAAACTGCAAACCCCAGGATTCCCTAGGATGTTGAAAGCGGAATCATAGCGCTATAACAGGCTAGTGCGGAAATGTCCTGTCTTTTGGTCTTGACCCTGTAGCAATTCCTGGGCAGAGTGCCTCCTAATGGTAGCCCTGGTAACTGCCCCAGCCCTTCTTTCCCTTTCTGTCTTGCAGATGGGATGCCGTGCGGTGTAGACTTGTAACTCTCTTTCTTTGCAACATATCACGGATGAGAAGAAGGTGGAGGTGGAAGAATAAGAGAAGGAGAGAGATGCTGACGAAACAAGAGAGCCAGTTTGGTTGTAACTTCCTTTCTTTTTCTTTTTTTTTTCTCTTTGGAATTTTCAAATTGGTTGGGAGGGGGGTTTGTCTCTTTCAAAGGGCAAGCGAAAAGCGACGGAGGTAGCCGCGACCATATTGGACAAGAGGGAACAAGGCGTTGCTGTTTGCCCAATGCAAAACTCCACGACACCGGAAAAGGCTACTGAAGAAGACTTTTTAAAAGAAAAAGAAAAGAAAAAGAAAAATCCCTCACGGCAAGAGGGGTGGGATTTTGCAAGAGGAATGGTTGCGGGCGCAAAGCCTACTAGTGGGACCAGTCTCTCTCTGAAGCACTTGTCCGACACTCAAGATATGGAAGAGGGAGGCCAAACAGATCTAAACCAAAGCCGGTGGGTTTGGACCAGGCCTATATGTTGTTACACCTGGGTAACGCTTTTTGTTTTCAAAGGGGGAAAGAAAAAAAAAGAGGTGGGTGTTTGTTTTTTTCCACATCTATTTGGGAAAAGAAAAAAAATCAGTTGCTAAAAGGTTGTTGAACTTAACAGAAGATATATATATAAATAGGTCTATATATCTATATCCCATGGATTGGGAGGTGGGGGTTTCTGTACCCTGCTTCATCATCAGTCCAGGGAGATTGGATTAACTTCTTTCAAAGTCATATCATTCCTTAGAGTTTAGGGACCAAAGGACTATTGCTTTTTTAAAATATATAAATATATATATATAAATGAATTAATTTAAAAAACAAAAACAAAAGGTTGAAAAAAAAAGAAACTCAAAGAAGTTTTAAAAAAAAAGCAAACAAAAAAAAAAGCTTCATGTCAAAGCTGCGAGTTGTCTCCAAGAGAAGCGAACGCAAGTATGCAACAAGCAGATGTCGCTTTGTGAGCAGTGTAGCAAACGCCAGTGGCCTGTTGACCGCATTGAACACTGTAGGGTTTAAGTGAGGGGAGAAATTGGGGTATTTTTACGGGAGGGAGAAAGAATCTTGGCAGCAGCTCTCTTCTCCTCTCTCCAGATACAAATGGTTTTTCAAAAATTGTGCTGGGAGACAGCTGGAAGGGGGAGCAGATAGAGATTTCTAATTGCAGTCCTTAATCTGCTTCTCCCATGTGCTGAAAGTGAGCATCCACCAGTGTGAAAAGAGGCAGAGGCCATTTCCACACCACACTGTTATAGTGCTATCATCCCACTTTCAACATCCTATGGAATCCTGGGGTTTGCAGTTTGGGCAGGGGCCTTTAGAATTCTCAGCCAGAGAGCTTTTTGGCCTCAGTAAACTACAAACCCCACAATTCCACAGGATGCTGGAAGTGGAATAATAGCACTGTAACAGTGTAGTGTGGAAGTGGCCACAGAGTCCTCATTGCCCAAATAAAATTGCCTTTTCCAGAGTGAGACCTCCCTCTGGTCCGTTTCGCTCAGCATTCCTTAAGGTTTCAGCTAGTGGACTTCTCCAGCGGAGGTGTTAGGATTTGAAAACAGGGAGCTCCTATATGCAAAACCACATGCTGAGCTGTTGAGCGACAAGCCTTTTAGAAATACAGTGCAAAAACTTAGAAAGGTTTACTCACAGAAGGAGACCCAGAGCTTGTTGGAGTTTTGAATGACTGCTCTCAGAATCCAACTACAGCTAGGGTTGGCTACTGTATGGGAGACTGGAGAGCCATTCCAATCCCCCAAATCTTTCTCTCTTCTAGTTAGTGTTTGGGGACACTCTGAGGGCGCAGAAATAAGGGTTCGTGAGAGGGCAGACCACTGCGTTTGTGTGCAGTTTGGGGTATTTGGAAACAAAAAAATGTACACCCTGATAAGCTGCAAGGGCTACAAAAATGATGTTAAGGATCACGTTGGCCTACCAGCTGCACTTACCGTATGCCAAAATTACAGCTACCAAAGTTGTCAAAAAGGTAGTTTCTACAAGCATTCAGTAAGTCCCACTAAGTTCAATGAGACTTCTAAGTACAGTTGGCACCTTCTTAGCCCTCATTCAGGATCAATCCAGGATCCATGCAAAACTAGTGCCCAATCTCAGCCCACCTGCAGCATTGGCCCAACAGAACAACTGAGGAATAGAAGTAGAATCATTGAGTTGGATGGGGCTGCAAAGGCCATCTAGTCCAACCCACTACTGTGCAGGAATACACACCTCAAGATGCCTTCACAACCTCTGTTTGAAGACTTCCGAGGTAGGAGAGACCACCAGCCTTCAAAGCAGAGGCGTATCTAGGGTGGGGCAAGTAGAGTACATGCTCTGGGTGCCAATGCCAGGGAACTGCAAAAAAGCAATGCTGGAAGCAACTTCCATGCTTGCCCTAGGCATTGTTTATGCTAGATATGACTCTGCTCCAAGGCAGTCTACTCTGCTGATAAACATTGGCTGAGACTAATCATTGTTTTAAATATATAATCCATCTCCTCTTTGGGACTGAAGATAACCATGCCAGCTGGAGACTTCTGGGAACTGCGCTTGATAAAAGTAACTTTTCCAAGTTCTCCAACGAACTAGGAATTTTCAGATAACTTTCTTCTTGTGTTTCTTGGAGTGTGTTGTCTTTCTCCCAGGGATCTAAGAAAAAGAACTCAGAAGTCTTTGCTGATGTGTATGTCCCTGCAGCCCCCAAAGAAGCAATGGTCAAAGTGCAGAAGGCAAGCTACTGCCGAGTAAATAGACAGATGAGACAACCGTCAACCTGTCTTTCAGGGACATAATCTTCTTTGTCCTCAAAGGCTTTTGAGCTATCTTCTAGCATGCAGTGGCTGGCCTCCTGTTAGTGACATACTGAGGTGTAAGTTGTGCTCAATATGCAGAATAATTTGGGCGGGAGGATAACTGTATCCCACTAATGGCAGCATAAAAGGATTTGCGTATGTAGGACTGTTGCATGTGCAGTAGCACACTAAAGCACACAGTGTACTGTATGAGGGCACATTGGCTATGTGCATTGAACATTGCAGTGGCCCAGTGGGTTGTCAGCCACGCACATTGCCCATTGATCTACATATGTTGCACTATGCTGATAATCAGTGCAGACGTTGCATAATGGAGCTCTGCTAGTGGATGTTTATGCTACCCTGAAGTGACGCAGAATCTCAGCCCATAACAGAAAGACCACTCTCTGTCTTCATTAGAAAAATTGCAGAATGCACACTAGGGCAAAACTTCCATAACTATCCATTAAACTATGAACAGCTCTGGAGGGGAAAGAGTACTTCACCATGTCCAGAGGGCTCCAGAGACATTTCAACCTCAATATAGTGCATACCTATCTGTTGAAGCGTAATCCCATTGATTTCCAAGCAATGAGAGATGGAACTTCGGTCAAATCTCGGTCAGGACTGTGCAAAGGGTCAGTCAGCTCTAAATGACTGCTGGGCATCACTCTGCGGCTCGCATCCTTACATCTCCTTCCCTCCATAATCCCTTCAGACCTAATATAGAGTTTCTGCCCCACTCATGGCCATTCCATGCCTAGGAAGAGCAGTGGGAGATTGGAGAGGTATCTGGCTATGCCCCTGTAGTGAGATGCAAAATGATTACATCATCCACTGAGACCTCTGGAAGTTCCCAGTGGACCTCAGCAGAATTTTGCCTCTGGCTACACAGACATAGCCAGACACTCCCCTGATCCTCCAACACTCACCAGGCACAGAATGATAGGAAGGGGGCTGCAGTGACTCTACAATAGGTCTGACATTCAGTGAATGGCCAGCTGTAGTGTCGTTCCTCATGCAGAACTAATACACTACGCTGGAGAGTGCAGGATTGCAGCCCATGTTGCCAACAAACCTAACTGTTTCTAATTGCTGTCATATGAGCTCCAACTTGTGGTGACCCTATGGATGAGAGACTTAGAATCATACAATCTTAGAGTTGGAAGAGACCCCAGGGGCCATCCAGTCTAACCCCCTCCTATGCAGGAATCCACATCAAAGCACTCCCAACAGATGTCCATCCAGCCTCTGCTTAAAAACCTCCAAAGAAGGAGACTCCACCACACTCCATGGAGGCAGCATAGTCCAGTGCTGGACAGCTCTGACCATCAGGAAGTTCTTCCTGAGATTCAGGTGGAATCTCTTTTCCTGTAGCTTGAATCCATTGCTCCTTGTTCTAGTCTCTGGAGCAGCAGAAAGCAAGCCCGCTCCCTCCTCAACATGACATCCCTTCAAATATTTAAAGATGGCTGTCATGTCCCCTCTTAATCTTCTCTTCTGCAGACCAAACATACCCAGCTCCCTGAGCCACTCCTCATAGGGCATGGCTTCCAGACCCTTCACCATTTTGGTTGCCCTCCTCTGGACACGCTCCAGCTTGTCGATATCCTTCTTGAATTGAGGTGCTCAGAACTGGACACAGTATTCCAGATGAGATCTGACCAAAGCAGAATAGAATGGTACCATTACCTCCCTTGATCTAGACACCATACTCCTATTGATGCAACCAAGAATTGCATTGGCTTTCTTGGCTGCTGCATCACACTGCTGACTCATGTACAGTTTGTGACCTACCAAGACTCCGAGATCCCTTTCACACGTACTGTTATCCAGCCACGTGTCCTCCATCTTATATTTGTGCATTCCATTTTTTCTGCCTAAGTGCAGGACTTTACATTTCTCTCTGTTGAAATTCATTTTGTTAGCTTTGGCCCAGCTCCCCAATCTGTCAAGGTCATTTTGAATGTTGATCCAAGTCATCCTTTTCTCAACAGACCTGCTACGTTCTTGTAAACTTAGGGCTGTGGCTGCCTTGAATGCTTGGAAAGGTGAAAGGCAGTCAGAAAAGAGGAAGACCACGTTACATGTGGCTAGACTCAATCAAGGACCAAGTCTAGTACCCAGCCTAATGTAGAGTCTTGTTTGGTCCACTGGGAGCTTCCCATTATACTGAAGCTGCCTATTTTGCCACATGTTACTTCACATGAGCTTCAGCTTCTGCATCATCGTTGAAAGAATGGATGGTTGGGGTTTTCCAGATTCATCTAAAGAAGTGTGAGCTCTCTCAATGTAGCTCCTTGGATTTTGCAGACGTAGCCAATCATTGCAGCCCATGTCCACTTGTTCCATTCTTTTGAGGTACTGTTTGTTGTGATCTCCTAGATCTGCTCCAGAGCCCATGCAAGGGTTCTTTCTTTCTTTCTTTCTTTCTTTCTTTCTTTCTTTCTTTCTTTCTTTCTTTCTTTCCAGTGGGTAGGGACATAGTTTGGTGAGGTGGTCTTATGGTTTGAAGGTAAATTTTCCCCATCCTCCCTTCTTTCTTTTAACCAAAAAACTGCAGTTATAATGCTATAGTACAAAAGTGCCATTTTGCTGCTCCAGTTGTAGTACTATAATTCAAAGGAAAATAATGTTTTAAAAAGGAAAGAAGAAGAGAAGATGACATTTTTGTTCCAAAATTTTTCAGAATTAGAAAGCAACCTGCTCAAGGGTGGGAATAAAATGTTGTGGCTGATGCCAGGAAATAGCTCAGGACAGCAGAAATGTCATTTGGATTTTTTTTTTAAATGACAACTATAGCAACAAATATTGGAACATTTGCCCTGTCTGGAAGTGCTCCTTGTTCCCTTTTATATTTGATCACTCAGTTGATGGATGCTTTTTACAGATTGCTTGAGTGTGAGGCTCAGTTAAGGAATCCACAGCCTTAAGTGTGCAAGACCTGAACAGGGCTGTTAATGATGATATGGAAGATGGGGCAAGCTTGTTTTCTGCTGCCCCAGAGACTAGGACAGGGAGCAATGGATTCAAACTACAGGAAAAGAGATTCCACTTAAACATTAGGAAGAACTTCCTGATGGTAAGAGCAGTTTGACAGTGGAATACACAGCTTTGGAAAGTCGAGGAGTCTCCTTCTTTGAAGGTTTTTAACCAGAGGCTGGATGGCCGTCTGCCAGGAAGGCTTTAATTCATATTCATGCATGCAGAATGAGGTTGGACTGGGTGGGCCTTGAGGTCTCTTCTGATTCTACAATTCTATGACCATTTCCTTACTAGGCTGTTATAGTGTTATTATTCCACTTTCAATATCCTATGGAATCCTGGGGTTTGCAGTTTTGGGAGGAGCCTTTGATGCCCCTCCCTAAACTGCAAACCCCAGGATTCCATAGGATGTTGAAAGTGGAATAATAACACTATAAAGGTCTAGTGCAGAAATGGCCTATGATAGGGGGACTTAGAAGTCTCTCATTCATAGGGCTGCCATAAGTTGAAGTCAATGTTATTAACAACAAGAGGAGAGATTCATCATTTCATAACAAACCTGGATCCAGGTCTCTCATTGCACTGGTGCGATCTCAGCCAAACTTTGAAATTATTTTCAGGAATCTGATGGAGAGAAGAGGTCAGAGAGATGGCAAGAAAGAGCAGGGGGAAACAGGATTAGAGGAAGTGCCAAATAAGCGTGAAAAAAAAAAGTCAAGGTACATGAAGGATCTGGAGTTGTCTCGTTGTCCTTTGTGGTCCACATTCCCTAATGCGGTCACTTGGCCACTGGCTTTCTTCTTCTTCTTTTTACCTTTCCCTTTGCTTTTCCCTTTTCTTTTTTTTTTAAATTCTGCTTCACTGTTACATTTCCTAGTGGTTTAGAACAGGATGCTTTTGTAGAGTGGTTAGCGTTTAACATAGAAGAAGCCCTCCATTTGAAACAAATGAAACCTAAAAAAACAAAAACAAAAACCAAGCAAACAAAAAAAAAAGACAATCGACTTTAGTGACCTTGTGAAAGTGACTTTTTTAAAAGGAAAAGGAAAAAGGCATGTGGGCGTAAATATATCTACGTAAAGATATATAGGTACGAGAAAGAGAAAGACACATGCATGCAGAGACCTATATTGGAGTTAGGGGGTGGCAGGCCTGTATGAAACAGCAGGAGATGGGCAACGGGTGGCATTTTGGAGCCGAGCTCACCTTCTTACCATTGCTGGCAAGGAAAGAAGAGACACTTGAGTAGGGGGCCGGCATGCTTTGGCATGACTAGTCCAAGCAATCAGGCGGCCTGTTTCCAAGTGGTCGGAAGCAGATGCCACTGCTCATGTCCTCACACACATGGACGGTGAGGCACAAGCCCAGGAATGGCTGTGAGTACCAGCAGAATCTCAGCAGTGCTTAAGTTTGAAGACCCATCTTCTAAATCAGTGGTTCTCAACCTGTGGGTCCCCAGATGTTTGTGGACTTCAGCTCCCAGAAGCCCCAGCCACTATGGTCAATGCTCAGGGCTTCTGGGAGCTGAAGTCCACAAACATCTGGGGACCCACAGGTTGAGAACCACTGTTCTAAATCATGGCTTTAGCCTGCCTGGGAGACACACCTTCCTGTGACTTGGGACAAGGGAATTTCTTGACCTGTGTGGTTGCCTTTAACTAACAAGTCTGCTAACCAGACTAAGAACCAGCTCACGTTGGGCAGGACGTCCTGTTTGTTTGCCTCGTTTGTGATCTTGCAGAGATACTTCCTTCTTCACCATTTACTAGGAAATGGGCTTTCATCATGCACCCTACTCTCTTGTTCCCCACTGCACAAGATCCATAGGGGTAATTTCCATGGCAAACCTTCTATACCAATGTAAATATGGCTCCCCCTACTCCCAGAAGTTGAGTGAAGGATGTTGGGAGTTTGGTTAGGTTGTTGAAGCATGGTGGCACTTGTAGCTTGTCATGTGCAAACATGAGCTCGGATGCAAAAAATGAAAAATCTGTGATCCTAACCACTGTACGACAGTAATTAACCTGAAGGGGAAAATATTCAAAAATGCTCAAAAATTGTTGAAGAAGAGTATCTGGAAACCATGACAAGGAGGCTCCTAAATGTACAAGAATCTTGGCAGTTTAAGACTTCTGCATAAAAAAAAATGCACATTAGCTTTTTGTGAAGAAAATGGCATTTTCTGTGCAGAAAACAAGTTGCCAATTCTTTGAAGAAATGCTGCTTTGTATGCAGAAAATGCTGCTCTCTGTGGGAAAAAAACATGCATTTTTTTGCACAGAATAAGCCCCAAACTGTGAAGAGTCTTCAAAAACTGCACAATTTTTTGAGGACTTTCTCACAGTGCGAAATAAAAGGGAAAAAGTATTCATTCTTGACTGCAAGAATGAAATTAACATACATCCCTCTCAACACAACCTTGGAGCCAACAAAAGTCAGATCCTCTTTCATTTGTGCCTAGAAAAGGCTATGGAAGTGTTGGTGTATTCCAAGAATGGGGAACATTTCGCTCTCTAGGTGTCTTGAACTACCGTTCTCACAGCCCTTTATCACTGGCCCATTCTCAGTGAAGGTTTAGGCCAAACCAGGAAGGCCAAAGGTTGCCCATGCTTGGTATATACAGTCATGGCTCCACTGTACATAGGAGCCTAGGGTATATTCTGAATCAGTCTGCTGCTTTCCCTCCTTCCTTTGCTTTGCACGATCCCAGCAGATAGCCACAGATCTTTGCAAGGGCCAGTCAGTTGCCTCATCCTGTTGTCTATCCAGGGATGTCTCCAAGCAGTTTTTGTGGACTTTGAGTGTTGCAAAAGCTGCAGAGGATCTTGATCCTGAAGAGCAAGCAATATTCAGTCCACATGAGCAACACTGTGGGTGAGGTGGTAGGATTCTAGGACAGGAAAGTAGACTATGGGCTTAGGACGCCTTGGCAGGGAAGTGGGGAGGGTCCCCCATGAGAAAACAAAATTACTCCCAGGGAGCATGAGTATTCTCCTACTTACAGTCCAATTGTGCACAAAGAGGCTGAGTGACTATCCTCTTTATTTCAGGCAACGAACCGTATTGTGCCAGCCCTAAAAAAGAGAGAGTTCACGGGGAAAGGAGACAGGGCAGAAAAAGAGAACAAGATAAAAAAGGCCAGCCCTATTGATTTTACTTCTGGTGGTGCTCATCACTGGCTTGCAGCCCCAACAAATTATCCCCAAGTGAATGTGGCTTTCAGAAGCGCAGAGGCCCAGCTCTGTTTTACATCCTTAACCAAGGGATAGGATGGGGAAACTGCTGATGTCAGTGTTACCTTGTCAAAATGAAAGGGACTGGAGCTTAGCCTTAACTAAAAAAGCAATTTTAAAAAATCCACAGATAACATTCCTTTCCAGTTTTCAAGGAAAGAGACCAGGGATGACGTGACCTGAGTTCCCTGAAGGGTGTAGAAATGGAAGACAACTGCCTCGGTGGCACAAGGATTACACTTGCCCAAGCTGCATTGCATAAGATATACAAGAGAACGGATACAGAGGATGTTTAGGTGGGTGGTAGGCACCCTGGTATCCCTAGATGTTTGGGACTACAGCACGCATCTGGCCCTAGGCTGCATGAGCAGCAATTTGGGATGATGGGGGTTGCAGTCCAGATGTCTGAAAAGGAAGAATGCCAGGTTCCCCCAAACTTTTTGTGGCATCTTCCCATTTGCCCTCACCTAATCATCTCCATAGAGGGTCTTTCCCCCAAGACCCACTCTGCCATTGGCTGCTGCTCTCATCATGACCCCCAGCTTCCACAGAGCACAATCAGCTACAGAAGCAACTGCCATCTTTCTAAGGGCTACTACCTTTTTGCTACCATAGTCTATTTGCTACCTTTGAAGGGATTGCACGGGTTGGAGACGGTAGGAGTGTTCTTATTTGCAAAGCTACCTCTGATGTCATAAGCAGACCTGTCCCACCCTTTTCACATGCCATCGCTCTGATCCTTGCTTAGATGTTTTTTGCCATTCGTAGCTTCCTGGAAGCAGAAAGTCTCATGCTAAGGCGGTTCCAAAGAAGAAACCTTGGGTGGGGAGAGGGGAAAGTTTCTGTTCCCCAGCTTAGACTCTTGTAACACTGGGCATGGAATCTGGGACATCCTTGGTATTGACTGCCTAGTTCTTAGAGGCAGGTCGGATGGCGTTTTTAAGATTATTTCCATAGGAGAAACTCTGTGTCCATTAAGAAAAATGTTTTATAAGATTTTTGGATGGGATTGCATGGTGGGTTGTGGATGGGGAGCCGATATCTTTCTATTTAAGGTTGGACTTGCTGGAGTCAGACCGCTCCCGAGTCACCCCCTATTTGCAAGTCGCTTGAAAAGACAGCATTGGGCTTTGGGACATGAATATTACGTATACTGAGACTGTTTGACTCTACACTTATGTTGAAAAGAGTGCCACAGGAGCAAGAGTGCCTTCCCTTCACTGCTTACAATGGACGTCTCCCTTCTTACTGGGGTTTAGGATTTGATCATTTGGGTCAGCGACTGTAGCTCTCCCAAGAACCTGTCCCCAGATGAGGAAATGGTCAAAATCCAGATGCCAACTCCTGATGCAGAAATTGACTGTGCCTGTCTATTTCTGTTTGTTTGTGTTGCTTTTTAAAAACACATTCTAGCATCCTACAAAAGCCATGCTACAAGTGTGGGTCCTTGTGGCCCTGGTGCAGTGGTAGTCTAGCTAGCCACAGTTCTTTTATGGCTGTCAGGAGAATAAAAGGCTCCAGCTCAGCTGTGCAACAAGCTGGAGAGGAGACCATCTGGTCAAAACTGCTACCAGGCAAGAAAGATTGCAACTAACAAAGGCTTTTCCATCCTACTGCTTTCAAAGGAACCAGGAGGCATGTCAACAGAGGCCACTATGAGCAAACCATCAGTCATTTTAATCGTCTCACTGTATCCTCCAACTTCTGTCTGGGTGGTGTGAGCCAAGGAGTGCAATGAGCATCATGGTCCAGAAATTTAGCTCAAGAGCCTTCTTGGCCTCTAAACCCATGGACTTTGTGGTGGTCTCCATCTCCTCTGATATTTCAAGCATGGTCATACTTTTTTTTCTTGGTAGCCAAGTTTAGGGTATGGTTGAAATGATAAAATGTGTGGACACACATGTACAAACAGTAGGGTCATCCAGAAGGGGAGGCCACTTCAAAAACAACAGCACCAAAAGGCGCAAGGAAGTCCATCGAGAGGTGATGCCAACATCTTGTGTCCACATGGTGACTTTTGAAAGCTATCACATCCCCACATGTAGAGCGGTTACACAGAAGGCGGTTCCTTCACAGCAAAAATACTTAAATCAGACTCTCTCTTCCATCTCCACTGCAAGCTAAAATTGGTGACTTCTGCAAGTTGTCACCAAGTTCCCAAAAATGTAATATGTGCCTAGCCAAAAATAAATAAAAAATAAAAAGAACAGAATAGGAAACTATCAAGAGGTAAGTATTGCCCAGGAAGAAGTGGAATATCTAATTAAGGGAAGAGACCCTATTATACTCCCACCCACCCCCAAAAAAGATTAAGGCTCAAGGTGTACAGACAAAAGCTACTGCTGATGTTTGATTGATGGTTCCTTCCCTGTTGGCTATCCATCCAAAGCCTCAGCCCCAAAGGACTCTTCATTCTGTCCTGGCCAGTAAGATAACTCATTGCTCATATAGGTTCTAAGCAGGATGACCACTCGTGCCCAGCTAGGTTCTCAGGAGGACAAGGGTCACTAGCCACAAAGCATTCATTTCCTTTTTTCCACCGAGTCCTCATCCCAGATGGCTTTTTGGAGGGAGGTCCTCTCACCCAGCCACTTGCCTTCCCCAAATGAGCTTTCTGTTTCTGTCATTCCAAAAGGAACAATGCCTCCCAGGGGTGGGGCGGCAGTTTTGGCATTCCAGTGGATTTACTATTCTTTTGACTGATTCCTTCCTATGATTTCTTGTAGTATAATAAAGAAAGACGAATGGACATTGTTATCTCTGTAGCTCTGTAGCTCTGTAGTTAATGATATTCTGCTTAGACTGAAATAAAGCACAGTCCAGTGGGAATTTGCCCAGATTGTTCACGTGTGAGTCTCTTCTTAACAGCCTTGTTTTCACCTTCAACCTTTATTGTTGCAGTGGTTGGGGGGCAGGGGAAAAAGTTTCCTTTAGTTCTACTGGGGAAAATGCAACCACAAACCCAAAACAACCACATCTGTGCCTGTAAGACTTCCTGAAAAAGTTGTAATGCAACAGAGGCAGGAGCTTCTAGGACCTAATGGTACGTGTTCTCATGCCAACTGAAGCATTTCCCTTGCAAGAAAGTATTACCCACATGTGGTGCCACTGGGCTTCCACTGTCATTCTATCCCCTCATAAAGTGGCTGGGCCTGCCCAAGACATTCTACTGCCAGAGAGGAAGAACAAAATGGCACCCTGTTCCCCACCCCCATTATATCCTCAGAAAAGTGACTTTTCTAGACACAACTCCCAGAATCTTCCAACTTTTGTAAGCAATGGCAAAAACAAAACAAAAAGTCCTCAACTCCTAGTTGAAAACTGGAAATGGCATCCTCCACTATATTGCGTCTATGAATTCTCCAACCAGACCATGGGGCTTCCCCTCCTTGGCTTCCCCACGAACCTCAGCAATTTAGGCTTGAGAAAATTTTCCCGCTGGAGGCTTTCATAAAGTGTAATTGCAGTGGGGAGCAGTGACTTGGGGGTCTTAGATAGGAAAGAGATAATCCCCTTTGCCTCCACTTGCTGCCCACACAAACCAGTTCACACAATTGGGCTTGGACAAAAGTTCTTACTGGAGGCTTTTAAAAAAATTAATCACAGCAGATAATGGACTCTGCTACACAAACTGGTGATGGCTGCCGAAGATTTCAAAGACAGATCTTCACCAAACTCAACCTAGTGGTGCCAGGGATTAATCTCGGGGCACGTGGCCTCTCCCTTGAGGCTTCGGAGGTAAGTGCTCAAGTCAATCAACCAGAGCCCACAACCCCCCAAACACACACCTGCCAGACTTTGGGAGAAGTTAATTTTTGTGATGACAACTCCCAGAATCCCTGCAGCAAGCATGCTGGCTGGAGGAGATTCTAAGAGCAGTAATCTGTACTTTTCCCACATTTTGTCTCTTCCAAAAAGCACTGAAAGCAAGTTCATCCTCTTCAGAGACTGCTTAATTTTTCAGCAGGCTGCTTTTCTGCACAGAGCTTGTCCATTAAGTCTTGTTGTAGTGGTAGCAGTAGCATTTCCCACCTCACTGTTAGCAGTTTTCAATGGTAAATAACCATTGGCAGAAGAACCTTTGTGAGCTGTTGTGTGCCTATGCCATACACATTAGGAAGAAATCATCACTATGACGGAAGGTAAAACCCTCATTGAGTTTCTTGAACTGCTTCAAAAAGGGGGAAATCTGGGAAGTCTTCTACAATGTCGCTTCATCTTCAACAGGGCACAAGTAGCAGAGAATGGGCCAATACTACAGCCAAAGTACCACCTGCCATTCCAGGGCAGGTCTAAGACCTTTTATTGTCTGAGACAGAACAGCAAATCTCCTCCTCCTCCCTTCAATTCAATGTGTACCAGAGGTGGGCAAAGTGGGATGTGTGGCCCACACATGACCCCCATATCTGTTTTTGTGCCTCTCAAGATTCAAACTCTTCACCCCCTAGTGCCTTCTAAGAGGTATGGGTGCAATTTCAACTTGGTTTTAGGAGTTCTTGGGCCATTTTAGGCACAGAAGAGGATTTTTTAAAAAACAAAGTGAACTTTCAGGTCACTACCTGTTGTAAAAAAGAAAAAAACAGGGCCTAAAACAGCTGGGAGCAGAACAAAAATATGGTGAAAATGACTCCCATATATCCTAGAGGGCATTCAGGGGCAAAACACTGAATATTTTTGTGGTGGGTACAATCTCCCAAGGTCTCCCAGACGCCCAGTCCTGAACAGTTCCCCACTCTTACGTCCAGTATCCACAGCTAGCCAATTCATAACAGCACACCAGGCAGAAATTCCTACAAGTGACTGCCTCCAACTTCCAGCAGTACTAATACAGTAGTAACAAATTAAATAACCAACATTTCACTGCCCTTTCAAACTCCCTAAAATTAGAGCTTGGAAAGTTACATTTTAGACTACCATCCCCAGAATTCCCTAGGTTTCTAGCAGCTATTGTCCACCAAGTAACTGCTGAGGCAATTGCCTCGCCCTGCCAAATGGTAGGGCCAGCACTGTGGTGCTGCAAGCACAAATGTCCAACGTGTGACAGAGACACCAACAAAAGTAGCCATTCCAGGAGAATGGAGACAGAATGACAGTAGCCCAGAGAACCACAGTGGCCCACTCAGCAACGTGAAAAACAACATTTGCCTGGCAAACGCACACAACACAAACACACACTCACAGAGTCTGTGCAGGGGCACAAAGGGCTTTTTTTAAACAGAATTTTAATGAGCTAAAACCATTTGCTCATGGACTCTCACTTTTGTAGGATTTTTTTTCTTTGTTTTTTTTTGCTTGCTTTCATTGTTAAAAATTTCATCGCTGTAAATGCATGACTGCAAAGTCAACCATCCCAACTTTTCATGGGGAAATGGTCCAAGTCCACCCTCTTGGAGCGTCTCTCATATATTCTACATACAAGCCAGCAGCACCCTCTGCACTCCCACAGACCTCTGCCACTCAGAAGTGATGCTGGTTGCCCATTCGCTCCCCCCACCCCCCGTGGGTCTTGGTCTTCATCCAGCCAGGGTTATCATTGCTTTGCAGGTAGCCTCCGACACCTGGCTGCCTTCTGCCCAGGGTGGGGGACAGGGCAATGCTGGCACATGTTGAAATAAGGAGGAGGGGTCCTCCACCCCCTCAGTTTGTATAGACCTGAGTGCCAATCACACGCATTATCTCCTTCTGGATTTTGGGGTCCTGAGTATTGATGTTGGCATCTCCGACTTGGCCATCTTCATACCTGTGAGGAACAGAGAAGCCATTTCAGATTCTTGGAGGTTGAGACTATGAGGCACGATGGCGATATGTTTTGCAAGATCAGATACTGGATAGATGGACGGATTGTGACAGATTTGATTTATATCCCACCTTTTCTCCCAAAACTGGAACTCTAGGTGACTCACAACAAAATATATATAAAAGTACAACCTATGCTAATATGAAAACACAAGCACATACAACAAAACTTGAATCAGAAGTAATTTTAAAAGTGCATATATTTTAAAAAGGGCATCACCCCTTGTTAAAAAAATCCCTTTCTCAACAGCCAGTCATTTATCAAAAGCCTGCCTTCCATGAGGGAGAATGAGTTACTCACTTGCAGATGCTACGGAGTAGCAGTGGTTGCATCCTGGCTATTCTTCATGGACTTCTTGATGTTTCCCTCTTATGGAGGGTAGAGCTAAGTATATGACATAGCCTGGCTTGTGTCCCCTTGAGTAACCTATTGACTTATATGAGGTGGAGGGCATTACAACATCAGCAGTTCTAAGATCCAACTGCCAACCAAGCCTGCTTTTGGACACAAAATAGGAAGGGAGTGTCATCTTACCTGCCACGGAAGGCAAAATATCATGGGGTGGCCCTGGCTAGGGAACACTACTATGAGGAACTGTTGTATTCATGTCCTGCTTGTGTGTGTTGCCAATACATGTTGTTGGCCACTGTACAAATGAAACGCTGGACGAGAGAGGCCTTGAGTCCGATCCAGCACAGCTCTTCTTATGTTCAAATTGCCTTTTTTCTGCAAATCTTTCAAGATAGTTACCATCCACAATAATGACACTACCCCAGTCGACAAACAGCACCACTTCTCCGTCCAAGACATTCAGTTACTCACACAAAGAAAAAGCGGGTGCAAACGTGGTCTGACACAGGACAAACCCAGATGTTGCCATGCTTCTGGAGATCCTTCGATGTGATCACTGCAAATGAAGGCAGGGTCAGATAGCAATGCAGAGGGCTGGCGGGATATTCTTAGAGAAGTGGTTCTCAACCTGTGGGTCCCCAGATGTTTGTGGACTTCAGCTCCCAGAAGCCCTGAGCATTGACCATAGTGGCTGGGGCTTCTGGGAGCTGAAGTCCACGAACATCTGGGGACTCATAGGTTGAGAACCACTGTCTTAGAGTCAAGGTCCCAAGAGATGGGATCCTGCTCTGACTATGGGAGATGAAATTCTTCCAAAGAAAACATTTCACAAAACAGAATTAAACAGTGCAACTCAAAGAGTTGGGAACTAAACCTCAGTCACCCAGAAACTCCATTGGATCGGAATGCTTTGCCCTCTCAAAGACCATTAGCCATCCTTGTTATATAGAACTCCAAAGTTCCATGAAATACATTTCTGAATTTCAGACCTTGGGAGCAAATCTGATATTTCAGTTTTGTCTTCAGAGCTTTTCACACAAGGCAGGCAAATCACAATTTCAGCCGGATAATGGCATCTTTGGCTGCGACTTATCACATGGCCTCATTTCTCTTCTGTTGTGCTCTCAGTTAGAGACTGCTTGAAAAGTGTGTCTTTTATTAAAACACACACACATACACACACATATCTATGAATGATCTCCTTGGCAAAAGAAATACCTTCCATATGGTTTCCCACCAGGAGAACAACAGGAGAGGAACAATCTTGTATGCGAAGTCTCAGCCAAGGACATTATTATCCTGCTGTAATTGCGATTTACCTGCCTTGTGTGATAAACTTCCTAGTTTCAATTTTTTTAAAAACACCCAGCTTTTCTCTACTGGAAATGAACTGCCGGACTAACTGAGTATCTGGTCTGATCAGGCAAGACTGGCATTATATTTCTATATCTTCTCCAGGACACTTTTCTTAAAAGTAGCATTAGCATCAATATAGCTGCCAAACTATGGATGCAAATGAAGTTTGACAGAAGAGACCTAAAGCAAAAAAAAGATTACGGTGACTTGAAGGAAGGAGACACATGCTTTCCTCTGTCACTCACCTTCACAAAGTGCGATGCAATTCAGATTCCGACTCTGTAAGAACCTGGATTGGATGGATCGAGTCTGCAAGCAAATCAGAGAACCAAGAATCACGTTCTCTTTCTGTGAGTAAAAGTAGCTTTTCTCAACCTGGTAGCCAACCTATGTGTAACACTACAAGTCTCGTCTTCCCTAGGAGCAGTCTGGGGATGATGGGAGTTTCAGTCCAACATGTCCAAATGCTAAAGCTTGGGGAAAGGTAGGTTAGAGCACCATCATCTGGATTCATGTATCACCACTATTTGGAACTGACAGGCCTAGACAATTACAAGACAAGTCCCTGGACCGAGTGCAAGGGAAAACCATGCAAGATGAGCCTTGAGCCCTGGTCTTGTGGCTGCTTAGAAGCATAAGATTGATATAATTATTTGAAAGCTGCCACAGTCAATCAGAACACAAAACCATTTACTAATCAACTGCTTCCTCCACATGTTACCTGTGTTCCTACTTCCCTAAATTTCTGACTGCATGGCTGCATATGGCGCACAGTAATTTGGGAAACTGCAATACACCAAAATCAGATCCTTAATCCATCTAGTGCAGTAGTCGTAGCAGCTGTCCAGGGCTCCAAACAGAGGACTTCCCCAGCCCTATCTGATGACATCAAGAACTAAACTTGGGGCTCCTGGCATGCCATGTATGTGCTCTTTCACTGAGCTACAGCCCTTTATACCACAAATACCATTTCCGCACTGGACTGTTATAGCGCTTTGATTCCACATTCAACATTCTATGGAATCCTGGGGTTTGCAGTTTCAGGAGGGGCCAGCTCCAGGATTCCATAGGAGGTTGAAAGTGAAATCATTGCGCTATAAGAGTGTCTTGTGGAAATGTGCTTTGATAGGCAGTTTAGAGGGTGCAGCTGAGAATAATTTTTTTAAAGTAATTTGTTATTTTACAGTTGCAAGCCCCACCCCCCAACCCCTGCCAAGGTAAATAGCTACCATTATATTTAGAGTTTTTAAAGTAACTGAGGTTGCCTGTTTCCCAAAAGTAACTAGTTGCATTTTAATAACTTAAGAATAAGAACATCTGAATGTCAGAAACCAATGGCCTGTGACATAAAATATACCTTTCTCTTATTGACTTCAGCATCACCTGAACGCCCACAAGAGAACATGAGTCTCTACACAGGTCAGCTCCTGGAATGATGAGATATTCCCCTGCCACCTTTCAGAGAGGCCCCAACTGGTAACTATAGAAGTAGCCAAACAAATCACACTTAATACTGCAAAAGGGGTGACAAATCCCATGTCAAATTATAACCAATATCTAGTTATACCTTAGTTGCTGGAGAATGGAATTCATAACAAATCATTAACTATTCATAACTGGTTATTTTCAAGCTCTGTAAGACATTTGCATGCCAACGGGAGAAAAAAACCCAAGACATACGTATCCACACATTGGGTTACCTGGGGAATGGTGTTCATTCGGTTGTACCTCTGCACCAGCTCATCCTTTGAGGGCATCCTGTGCTGGCCTTTCCCCATCCCTGCATTGACAACAAAGAGAGTAAGAAGAGTGGAGACAGTATAGTGGGCCAGGTTGGCACCCTAGCCTAAAAGCAAGATGTTCTACCAGTCTGCAGTGTGACATTTTTGTGGTGGAGGTTGGTGCAGAGTAGGAGCAAAGAGGGGGAAAAATAACCGATGAGGTCCCAGCAAGAACTATGTGGAAACAGGCATTCAGAGCAAGAAAAAACGGTGGCACCACCTTCTTCTGCTGCTCATACTTGGGCAAAATTTTGCAGGCTGCAATGGCATTGACTAAATTTGGGTATGGACATTTGGGAGCTGACTCCCACAGACACACATCAGAGCCTTACTAGACCCAGCTGAGAAGGACTCTCCCCACCATCACCTCACACATCACAGTTCACGAGGGAGAGGGGAAAGTTCGTTACTAAAGACCAAACAAGTCATTATGGGGTGGAGCATGGCTGACATTGGCCCAGGTGTGACACATACACATTTCCTTGATAATACCAGGTCACCACCACTAATACCCTCTGCAGTGACCAAATTTGCTGTCTATTTGGGGATCGTTTCCCCTTCCCAGCCTGTCCACTTTACAGGGTTGTTGTGGGGATAAAACTGGAAGAGAGAACCACGTATATCACCCTGAACTGTTTGAAAGAAGAATGGATTTTAAAAAAGGGGGGTCATAAAGGTGTTTCTAAAAGACATGCATGATGGAACATATTAAGTTCAGCATTTTTGCATCCCTTTAAAAGTGGCAGCAATAAAGTAGAGCACGGGGAGAGGCAAGATAATGCTGGATGCGATGACATCTTCCGTTACCCCTCTCTTTTTTTTTTAACAAGATGATGCAGGAGAATTTTGAATCTGCAGCAGCTGTGGCCCCTAAAACATCTGATTAGCCCTTAATTTAAATGTGTTCTATTCAATTTTCATCTTTTCCTGGCCTACGTCACAGGGTGGTTGTAAGTACAAAGTGAGGGAAGAAGCTGTGGGCTCCCTGGACGAAATACGGGATATAGCTGTAACTTATACATCAATAATCCCTCTTGGTGAAAACTGAGAAGATGGTCTGACGGTGTACATTCAATACATGCAAGTTAGGCCCAAGAAACAGTCTGAGGGCGACTTCTTTTCTTTCTGCCTGTTCCATTCCACTTTATAGTCATATTTCTCATTCACTCTTAGATTTTTTGGGAATAGGACAGAGTGTCAAACTTAATAAACAGACAAATCAAGGAAACTCTGGACTCCTATTGCAACATCTAAACACAAGACATGAATGCAATGACCTAATGAAAACTGCACAGCTCTGGAATATGTGTGCTTTGGAACCACGTTTTGCAGGTAAAGAAATAATCCCCATTTTCTGGTAAGGAAGGGAAACAGCAAAAGAACTGGAAATGAGAAGCTTCCTTGGAAGTTCTTGATCATGGTGGGGAACCTTGGCCCTCTGGATAGTGTGGTACTGTAGCTCTCATCATCTTTTACCCATTGATTCTGCTGGGTGGGATCGAGTGGGAGTTGTAGTCCAGAAATATCCAGAAGGTCACAGGTTTGCCACTTCCAAGCTCCATTTGCAATCAATTTGTCCAATAGCTAAGGCCATTTCCGCACTAGCCTGTTATAGCACGATGATTCCACTTTCAACATCCTCTGGAACCTGGGGTTTGCAGTTTGGGGAGGGGCCAGCTGGCCCCTCCTGAAACTGCAAACCCCAGGATTCCAGAGGATGTTGAAAGTGGAATCATCGCGCTATAACAGGCTAGTGCGGAAATGGCCTAAGTCAGGGCCACTCTCATTGGCTCTTATAGTCTTTGATCTACTCCAGGAAGATGAGATTTCTGTCCACTCGCTGTGGCCCAGCTGCCTGCTCAGATAGGAAGCTTACTAGCGGCCTTTTGAAATGTTGACTGCACCTCACAAGACTGTTGTAAAAAAGATAAAATGAAGAGCAGAGGAGGACTTGCGCATCCCATTGAACCTTCTGGGTGAAGAATGGTACAGAGATATGAACAAGTATATACAATAATGATAATCAATAGTAGCTGGTGGCTTCTCTCTCAGTGGGACAATGAATCCCCTCCCAGCTTTTAGTCTGAATGTTAAAAGAACCATCCAAACTGTTGAACCCATTTTGAGGATAAGTTCAGCACCTTGTATAGGCCCTTCAATGTTCAGATTAAAGTCCAGAGCAGATTCACCACCCCATCAACATGGAAGCCACCAGCAGGAGTCATGGACTCATATGGAAATTGTCAAACTGATAAGGGCCATGTCCTTATCTAATGCCCCCCACCCATCTTATGCCACATTGTCGTCATGTTTTCTGACACTCCCATGATGGTTTGCAGAGGTGGGAGTAACTTACATCTTCACCACTGCCACACCTTTGCATCTCAAGGCAGCCATCAGAATCTCAGAACTTCTGGTCTCAAGGAAACCAACCCATCACCATCACGGTCACTTCACAAAACACAGACACTTCCCAATCAGCTAGTGCAATTGTTTAAAAAGTGAAATAGAATCCTCCAAAACAGACACAAACACAGTTTCTCTCACCAAAATCCAATCAACATCATAAAACAGGGTATCCAAATGGGAAGTAGAAGAAAAACAGGAAGCTACCCTATACTAAGACCATTTCCACCCTACACTGTTAGAGTGCTATTATTCCACTTTCAACATCTTATGGAATCCTGGGGTTTGCAGTTCAGGAAAGGGCATTTAGAATTCTCAGCCAGAGAGCTCTTTGGCCTCAGTAAACTATTCAAAAGAACCTTTCATCATTAAGCAAGAAGCAGTCCAGCCAAAGGTTGAAACTATGATAGTTTGCTTTCCATTAGAAGCAAAGCTGGGAAAAGTTAGAGAATCACAACTTTCAGAATCCCAGCCAACAAGGCAATGGCCATGTTGGCTAGCAAGTTCCGGAAGCTGTAGTCCATAAATAATTTCCCAGCTCTTATTCAGTGTGGGAGATTCCAGGTACTCTTATTTTGGATTTACATAGCAAACTCATTTCCAAGATGACAGACAGCAGAAACCAAACATATCTATGGCCCAACATTAGCAAACCCCACCTCTCCCATGCAATGGATGGAAAGAATTACTGGCAATGAAAGGAACACCAGGTGTGCTTACACCCCACGAGTCTGCTGAGAATGCACGTCAACAAGCTGCACCCACCACAGAATTTAGATGTATACAGAGGAAAACAACACACATCACTCTCACAGTTTAACAAGCCCAGCTGAGCTGAATCCAGACCGTTTGCAGTGCTTTTGGACCCATGGACTGAGCTAGACATTGAAAAGGTAGATAGATAGGTCATAGGCCTTCTTCCCATACTGAGTGTTGGAAGCTCACCCGGATGAAAAACACAGATGAAGGTGGGTGGGAGCGGCTCTTGGATGCAAGGCAAGCACGTCTGCAGGACAAAGGGTGCACTGACAGATGAAGGGACAAAGAGAGAGCCGCTTACCTGAATATCCAAAGGAAATACTGGAGATGGGGCTCAAATAGATGCCTTTGCCATAGGCTGCTCCATGCAGCTTGCAGAAAAACACCAATGTGAGCCACAAAATGAACCAAAAAATATGAAAAATAGAAGAAGAAGAAGAAGAACACAGACCATGGAAGAAATGGGCACAGGCTAAAGCCTATGGTCTTTCTGTCTGGTCCTTAAAGTTTGCACTGAATT
The DNA here is from genome assembly GCA_948472985.1 of Iguana delicatissima. Classification (NCBI taxonomy): domain Eukaryota; kingdom Metazoa; phylum Chordata; class Lepidosauria; order Squamata; family Iguanidae; genus Iguana; species Iguana delicatissima. The sequence goes on from CAOKZL010000237.1 coordinate 731,342, forward strand.
TTTGGCTGTTCCCCCAGCTTGCCTCTGTCGAAGGGACTTTGCCTCCTTTCAGACACACTATGTCCTGGAGAAACAGTATGGTGTAGTGGTCAGAGTACTGAGCCGAGACCTAAGGGATTCAAGTTCTAGTCCTCACTGAGCCACAGAACTCAGTGTTTGGCCCTGGGCTGCCTCTCAGCCTGACTCTCCTCGCAGAGTTGTTGGAAGCATAAAGAGGAAAGGAGGATAGCTAGCTAGGTATACCACTTTGAGCTCCTGGGGACAGAGGAAGGACATGGAATTTAGATGTTAATAACAGCAACTGTAATAATCACTCATGTTGTTACAACCATAGCCATGGAATTTCATAAAGCAGAGTCATGAAGCTGTGGGAACAGAAGGGATCAAAATCACTCTGAATTTGGCTTTGATGGGAGCCAATGAGACCATCGGTTTAAAGAAGCAGTGATAGCTGCAGTGGCAGCAAGAACAGCTGGTTGACTTAGAAGAAAGCCCTGGAAAAAAAATCTGCCCCACTCTGTCCCTGTCCTTTGAAGCCAACGCCTTTAAGTTGCAAAGGAGCCACACAGCACCATTCATTGGCATTACTGACAGCACATGGCATTTCCAGATCTATTGTCACAACAGGAATATCATCTGCTTAGTGTAGTGTAGTGTTTACAGTTAGCATTGTAGAGATCCAGGTTAAAATCCCCACTCACAGTGCCAAGAAATTTCTTTGATAACTTTGGGTCAAACCTCACAAGACTTCAGTGAGGGCAAAATGGGAGGAGGACAACCATGCCTGCCACCTCAAGCTCCTTGGAAAAAAGTCAGCTTAGAAGTCTATCAGTAAAATCCATCTTTGATTATCATGAGTCATTCTGAGATCCACTAGAATGGTCAGAAAGTGGTAAATACAAATCAGTGCAAAAGAAATATATCACGGGCCATGGAGACACTGTCCAAATGAGAGGACTAGGGTGGCAATGTGCTATGCCTCAGGCACTCACTGGCAGTCTTTAGGCATCATCATATTGGCACCTGCCCTCAACGCTCACCGTGAGACATCAAAGGCATTGGAGTAAATACTGCCAGTATTTGAGTCTTGCCTGATTGAGAGACCTAAGGGAGAGTCCTGCAAAGACGCCCAAGAAGCTCTTTGTCAGAGGACTGATGTGGCTATAGCACAGATAAAAGTCTGGAGGGTCCCTTACCTGTAATTTAGTGTAGGATGCATTAACCAGCCCATTGCGCAGAATGGAGTGCCAGTTCTCAATATGAGAGCCACTGCAGGGAGAAAGATATTATTCAAGCTTGCCAGCATATTTCCCAATCACAGAAAGGTGTGCAAGACCACACATACCCATGTGTAGAACCTGTGGTGCCCTTATACAATCTCCTAATTCAGAAGTGGGCAAACCGTAGTTTTCAAGCAGACAACTCACCAGTGAAGCCCTGCTCCTTGCCCAAAAATAAATTTCTGCGTGAAAATGGCCCATCACATCCCCCCAGAATTCGTGCTTGGCCATGTAAAGGGTATTTCATTCTCTCAAATCTTTTTTAAGACTCCAGATTATCTTTAAAAAAAGAAGAAGAAGAAGAGATTGGAAGGTCACTTCCAAGTTTTTTTATTTTAAAGGCTAATGTGAGATTTGGAAAAAATGCCACTTGAAATAGCATTTAAATGGCCACTCAAACATTCCTGAAGGTTTGGTGGGGACACAAATAACAATTTTCACGCAGTTTTCCCCCATCATGGGGATCTTCAACATCTGGTGGCACCCCCCTTGACGTCCATGAGAGGCCAAATATGTCCTTGAGAACCAGCAAAGTTGCCCATCCCTGGTGTAAAGTTTATGCACGCAAGCACCCTAGTGTTTGTGCCTTTGCAACAACACGAATGCAACCTCCTCTCCAAAAATCCAAATTCCTAGAGATAAAAAATAACAAGATACAGGCAAAGATCTCAATGGGTTTTCAAGTTCTGGTCATGGTCAAGTTCTGGAAAACTGTATGGGATTCCTTTACACTGCAACATTTCCTTGCAGGTCCCACTTTTAAATTGTTTTGAAATGCTCCAGTGGCGACAAGGGTCAAAAGTCAGGAAGAACCATTTGAATGAAGGGTTTGCTTTTAGCCAGCAAAGGAACAGGAGGGGACATCCAGACTTACTGGAAGGCAAAGGTGCTGCCATACAGCTTCTTGGCTGTCCGGAAGCGTGCCTCCTTGGCAGGAGGGCTGCTCAGCAGGAGGAACTGGTGTGAGGTGTGCATAAATTTCAGCTGCTACCAAGGGAAACAGATCGGCAAGAAAGGGGAAGGTGGGGGACAAGAGAGGAAAGAAAAGCAGAGAGAGAAAGAGGGAAAAAGAGAGGGCCATCATGCAAGGAAGTTTTGTTACAGGAAACTTCAACTCTCTGCCTTTTCCCTATTAGCATGATTATAAAAAAGAGTCACAAACAGCAAGAATACAGTTTTCATGACCAAGTGTTCTGCACTGAGGAAAAGCTTGGGAAAGTTACTTTTGGGGACTACAATTTTCAGAATCCCCAGACAGTATGGACAGGTGATCTTGGGAGCTACAGTTCAGAAAGTAACATTTCCAAGTTCTTGATTGTACTTGAACCAATATTTAACTAGCTGTTATTTTAAGAGTATGGAAGTAAGATGTCACAAATACAAAGCTAAGCTAAGCATAACTTGGTGTAAAAGTGTATATTACAGATAGCAAGTCATTAGATAGAGGAAGACCTTAAGTTCCAAAAGAGTATGGTTGCTAAGCAGGAGCCTTTAACACCTCCCATGATTAGCAAATATGTTTGCTTTCCTTTGTAGTTTGTTATGTGCTTTGTTAGCCAGTCTCATTGATATAGCAAGAAGCTCTACCCTACTACAATCTGCAACACTAATTTTTCAGCTTCTAATAACATACTATCTGCAATACATAATTTGAATCAGGGTTGGGCAATGGTGGAAGAGTTGAAGGCTGCCTTAGCCCCAAAGAAGACCTTGGGAAGCTGCATCTGCCCCTGTAAAAATACTTATTTACTTCAATAAACAAACAAACATCCCCCAACTGCCTCTAAGTCATATGGGCACATTTTAGTATGTTTTAGGTTTCAACAAAAGCATCCCACAGACCTAATTTTGCCCAGCAGCCCACAGAATATGATGGAAATCCACGCCACGCCCCCAGTGGATATTTTGGAGCATTTTGGCATTTAAAAAAAAAAATTAAAGTTTTGAAAAAATTGTTTTTGACCCCTGGGGGTGACAAGAGTTCTGCAAACATGGTGATAACGACCTCCACATCCCCTAGAGTACATTTGGGGGCATTCTGGAGTCAATTTTTTTTAATTACTTTTTGGCTCCTGGGAGGTCACAAAAATAGCCCTGTGGGAATGCATACAGCTCATGGGGCTCACTTTGCCCACCCCACCCGTGGTGTAACAAAATGAGAGATAATTTCACAAGCTGTCCTTGTTGCATGCAATGCATTTGGGGTGACTTGGCATTCAATGTGTAACTGATATCCCTTAGCTTTACTAATTGCATACACACAGACACGCTCCCAGGTGAGCAGGTAAAAGCTTGCAGTTTACATGTGTTTAACTCCCATCAACCCCATCCAGCACAATAGCATGGATGACGGCAGTTGAAGTCCAGCAACTTCTAGAGCAGGGGTGGGCAAAGTGTAGCACTGTAGTTGTCCCTGGACTTCAGCTTTCATCATCTCTCTCTATTGGCTATGCTGGCTATGACTGGTGGGAGTTGCAGACCAACAAGAATCGGAGGCCCACAAATGGCCCACCAGTTCCCCACCCCTGCTATATATACTGAGGAAGCTACCTTATGCTGGGCCAGACTAGTTGTGCACTTAGCCCAGTACCATTTATTCTTAATTGGCAGCAGCTCTCCAATATCTCAAGTAGACGAAGTCTGCCAGGTCCTTTACACTGGAGATGCCATGGATTAAATCTAAGCCCTTGTGCATGCAAAGTAGGTGCTTGACAACACAGAAGCAATTTCCGCACGAGACTGTTATAGCGCTATTATTTCACTTTCGACATACTATGGAATCCTGGGGTTTGCAGTTTCGGGAGGGGCCAGCACAGTCTCGTGCAGAAATGGCCAGAGCTACAACTCTTCCCCAGAATCTCTCACTCTGTTAGAAGGACGGCTCTATAACCAGGGGAAGGGAGGGACGGCCACTTACCCTGCTGAGAGGTAGCTTGACAATGTGAGATCTGTTGCTGGAAATGATCCTAAGGAGAACAGAGAGACTGTCAGAACACTGGAAAAGCTGTCCTCTCACTGCCACTGGCCAAGAAGAAGACCTCAGCCTGTGCTTATAGGAGTAGGTATCCTACTACATGATACAGGGACTATTGGTCCAACCGCACAATGGAGACATTCGTGGTGCAATGATAGCTATGTTAAAAAAAAAGTTTCTGAAAGGTTGGTGGCTGGTGGGTAACACTGCCTTACTGTGGAGTAAAGATTAGGATCTGGGGGAGACAGGGTGGCTCAAGACAATTTGCTGACTGAGGTAAAGAACAAGAAGATCACAGGGGCGTATTTAGGGTGGGGCAACTGGGGTGCATGCCCCAGGCACCAAATGCCAGGCGGTGCAAAAAAGTGGAACCCCCCCACACACACTCTCCTGCCCGGGCCTTGCCCACCACTGCCCCGCCCCCACTGGGTTCCTTCCTGGCCCGATGCAGCGGGGCGCAGTGGCAGAAGCAGCACATAGTTATCTTTGAGTCAGATTCTCAGAGTGGTGGATAGAATCAACAACTACATCAATATCTGGTGCCTCCATCCAAACTTCAAAGCCTAAATTCAATTTTTTAAAGACAGATCTCGAAGTAAGTTTGCTTAGCATCACTGCCCATAAGGGACAACAAAATATTTTCCACTCCCTATACCTGCATCACTTCCAATGGGTCTGATTTTCTTCTCATGCATTCTCCTATTTGTGCCCTCACCAAAAACCTCTCAGCAATCTTTGCACGACCATGTCTCCTGCTGCCTTACCACTGTAAGAGAGGATGAGCCAGAGGGTCCAACTTGTCCATTTGTTTCTTGATTTCCAAGTAGGAACCCTATGGGGAAAACAGCAGGAGAAGTTATAGCTGTGTTAGAATTACAAGCAGTAACCCTGACCAACTCTGTATGCGTATGTATATGTGCCTTCAAGTTGCCTGCCAACTTACGGCAATGCCATGAATTTCAAGTTTTCTTAGGCAAGGAATTCTCAGAGGTGGTTTTGCTAATTACATTCTCAGAATTATAGCCTACAGCACCTGGTATTCATTGGCAGTCTCCTATCCAAGTACTAATCAAGGCTGACCCTGCTTAGCTGCAAAGATCAGATGGGATCTGGTGCTTTTAGGGTATAGGAACTCATTTAAACAATTAAGCGAAAGCACTTAATGAGAAGGGTGGAGGGACGGGAGGGGGAGAAGGATGTCAAATCCCATGCTAGTCACCATGGCGTTGCATTTTTGCTTGCTAGAATTAAAGAGGCATTAATAGCAAATTAAATTCCATGTTGCATCTGGGAAAGATGTTTTGGATCGGTTAGGTATTCACGGTAAGTTTCAATCTTGCTATGTGTGACATCAAACCTGGGAAGTTCAGAGGCTTTTCCAAAAGTATGGGTGAGATGGGCACAAGGAGAAGGAGAAGTTTGGAATGAATGTGTTGGTACTTACTTGAGTCATTTCACGGATTGACATGACACTGTCCAGGGCCTTCTGCAACCTCTCATAATTTTTTTTCTGTGCATCAAGAGAAGGAAGAGGATATGCATGACATATTAACAGACAGTCATTAGGTCATTAACAGGAAACCACATGGCCTCTGTGTGGGGAACATCTCAGCATATGGAAAATATGTTCTGGAGTTCATTATCTTCCCACATTAGCATGCATCAGAGGTCTGGTTCCCAGACAGCATCCTAGGACTGTTCAGTTTTGGATGGCTTAGCATATCATTATATTTGTTCTTCTTAAAAGTAACTTTCCAAGCTGTATTTCAAAGAGACAAGCAGCGCCACCAGCTACTTAATGTTTCCAACCAATGACTAGTTTATGCCTGTAGCTAGAAGCACAGCAAAATTGAAATGACTACATTCACAATGAATGTGGAACATATAACAAATGAATATACATGTAGAATCATATATTTTATCAGCAATTGCATCTGGAAAGCATACACATATTTAATACAAAATTTAAAGTCACTTGGTTCCATTCTGCTGGGAAACCAGAGAGAATCAGATTAGTTTGCACATTTTTTCCCCAAAAGAAATCTTTGAGCATCTTTGTAAATGTAAATTTCATATTTTTAATATTCCAATCATGACCAATGCATGGGGAAAATATGGACTACAACTGGATGGATGATCTGGGAAAAGGAGCCCAGAAGAAAACTTTTCCAAGATTTGGACAAATCTCACCACAGGCCACAAAAGTCCTTGCTCCCTTGAACCTCCTGACTCTTACCAACCTTGGGGTTGAAGGCAAGGGTCTTTGGGTCACTGGGGTCAACAACAGAGGGATAAGGCTCAAAGATGATGCTCTTGCGTGGAGACTCCAGGGCTGCACGGCACATGGCCACCAACAGGTCCACTACCTGAAAGAGAGAAGTCACAAAAAATGGTGACTGATTAAGAAGACACTTTCCTGTTCCTCTGCTTCCTCTGATCTCCCACTTCCACCCTGATGGTCCAGACAAAGTAAACTGTGTATTTCATTTCCATTAAAATAAACCGAATCCTCTTGGCCAGTAGGACTCAGGAGCAGCAATGGATAGATTTCAAGGCCACAATCCAGTTAATAAATTTCAATTTCCAATAAATTCCCCCCCCCTTCTGGGACACTAGTAAGCCTACTTCCATGGACTTCTTCTTCTTCTTTCTAAGAACACACACACACACACACACACACACTTATGTATCAGTCAGTGTTAGCTCAAGACAATCTGCGCCTGAAGTGAAGAACAAGATGCTATCTCCTGCATTTGATGTGCAAAGACTTTCTGGAAACTTTTCCAAAAGAACGTGAACTTATTTAGTATATTTGATTGACTTACATTTACTAAACAAAAATGTTAACGTCTCAACAGCCTGCGATTATTTGAACAGAAATACTTCATTAAGAAAAAAAGAAAACGCATTATGATTTAAATATAAATCAGGAACATTTTGTGGACATTATTATATTAAGATTCTTGTCTTAACATTTTTACAATGTTTACTTTCCTTAACAACAAAAGTAAAACTATCTAAATTTGGCTGTCTTTGGCGAGTTTTACCTATTACACCTAAACTGATCTCTAGATGTGGCAGTGCAAAGGCTTCTTGAAAGAGTCACAGATCTCTGACTTAAAGTTATAGTTTTCAGCCTTGCACAGGACAGAGATAGCCTAGATATCAGAGTGTCATTTTGGTGCTACTAATGGAAATGGAATTTTTCTTACCCTTCTGAGTGTTTTTAACAACTTTGCCTGATGAAGAAGCCAGTGAACTTCAAAAGCTTGCACAATGTATGTCGGGTCTTTTGGTTTGCCTAATACAGATACCACTGTGATGCATACTTTGGATGTTGCTTTGTTTTCCATGCATGATTAGTCTACATTTAAAGATGAAAGACACAGAAAACTGCTGATACCCTAATTTTAGCACTCTGAAACAGTGTTTGATACAATGGGGTTTTCCACTCACTTACTTCCAAAAGAGTTAATTTCTCTTCCACTAAGAATATTAGGGCACCTTCACTGTCACTATCTGCAGAATCCCCTGAACAGCTTGCTTCACTTTCATTGTTCTTGTGTGCCCCCAAGTCTGTTCCAACTTATGGTGACCCTAAGGTGAACCTATCATGGGGTTTTCTTGAACAGATTTGTCTGCGCCTTCCTCTGAGGCTAAGAGAGGCCATTTCCGCACTAGCCTGCTATAGCACTATGATTCCACTTGCAACATCCTATGGAATCCTGGGGTTTGCAGTTTAGGGAGGGGCCAGCCGGCTGGCCCCTCCCGAAACTGCAAATCCCAGGATTCCATAGGATGTTGCAAGTGGAATCATAGCGCTGTAACACTCTAGTGCAGAAATGGCCAGAGTCTGACTTGCCCAAGGTCACCAGGTGGGTTTCCATGGCTGAGTGGGGATGCAAACCCTGGTCTCCAGACTCAGAGTCCAATGCTCAAATCACTACACCATGCTGGCTCACTTCACTTTCAGATAATGGCAAATCTGATTCAGAGCTACTTCAACATGGTAAGCAACTTTTTTCTGTGGTCAAGGAAAGCAGCCAAGCCTGCCTAATGCTACATTGGCACAGACTGATTACAACTAGGTTTTTTGTTTTTTTTTAAGGAGCTGGATTTTTTTCTTCCATGTGGAAAAATTAAAGACTGCATTTTTTTTCCCCCATGGAAAATTTGCCACTTCACATCATCCTCTCCAAGCTAAGCATCCCAACATTTGTACCTCTGCTCCTGTGGCAACTTCTTCCGCAGCACCAGACATCACTCCCAGAGTGTAGAAAGAGAAGACACACAGTTCCCGAGTGCACACAGCTGGCTACAGAAAGACAGAAGCCACAAGCTAGTGAGAGAGAGGGAGGATGCCCAAGCCACTCCGCATGTTAGGAGAACTCTCCTTTAACATCATCATAAACAGACTAGGAGAGACCATAATTCAAGGGAAGATTACTGTTCTCCATGCAGAAAACAGTTCCTCAAATCTACATAATCTTCTCTTTAAATAAAGAGTCTCAATGAACGTCGTACAGTCTATGGCTATGATAACCTATTGCCTCTCATGGCTTCAAAATACCGGCTAGATGAGCCCCTGGCAGGCCTCGATAAGACAGCTTTTTAAGATTCCTCTGCTAAATGGAAGGGCTTGCCTTGTTTACCACCTCCACAATGGCTGACCTCAGACTGCTGTTCCATAAGCACGCTCTCCAGCTGCCTCATTCTTTCTTTCATAGCATCAATCAAGGCCTCGAAACCCCACACCCCAAGTACCCAGATTCTATGCAGATCACCCACCAAATCACCCAGTAAAAGGACTCTCAATTTTAAGTGACTCTTCAGTTCAGGATTTCTCAATTGTGACTGAAAATCTATCCCATATGGTACCTTTCCCAACTGAATAGCTTGAAAGTGCTTCTCACTTGGACAACAGCTACCAGAATCCCTCAACCAGCAATGCTAGTGATGATAATAATTAGAAACGTTGAGAGCCGTAGTCCAAAAGAGTAGCTTTCCCACAGTCAGGCCAACTCTACTCATTTGCACTAAGAGACGCATGAAAAGGGAACAGTACCTTCAGCATGGATCCATTCTGGAAGACGTGCTGCTCGTCACACACCACACAGTATTCGTTTAGCGTTGGAATCCTCTGTTCTGCATATTTCATAATCTGAATGGAAAGGTGAAACCACACCAGAGTCAGAAGAAGTATGACTTCTCAGAATCAGGTTGCAGTCCAGTGGTACAACACATGCTTTGCACCCAGAAGGTCCCAGTGTCAAACTTCTGCATCGTTCACTAAAAGATTTTGATGGCAAGCCTGGGAAAGAGCCTGGCTGCCTGATGTCCACTGCCAAATAATTTATACTACTTGTGGATAACATGTGGACTCAACATAATTCCATGTAGACCATAGCCTAACTTTAATAGCCCCCTGCAAGCAACCTTTTCACGTAGGGACGTGGGGGCGCGGGGAGCGATTCGACCCGGGTAGCAATGTTTCTGGGGCATCCCGGCCTGTAGCCACACCCCCACGTGCCCTGGCCACGCCCCCATGCAAGTGGCCACACCTCTCATGCTGTAGCCCTGCCCCCTCCCGCCCCCCTCCATACACTCCAAGCTCCACCACTGTCTGCAAGGTACCATTTTAGGCCTCCCTTAAGGGCAGGTTGGAGAGGAGAGTCTCTGAAGACCAGGATTCAAATTCCTGCTCAGCCATGGAAACCCACTTGACCATGGAAACCTTAGAAAAGCCACACCGTATCAGCCTCCGAGAGAGGCAAAGGCAATCCATCCCTCTGAACAAAACTTGCAAAGAAAACCTTGTGATAGGTTGGCTTTAGGGTCACCATAACTGGGAAGCACCTTGAAGGCACACAATAACAACAAAAAAGAGCAGGCTGGATGGTGAGCTGGATAAGAGAAAGAGAGGAGAGGAGAGGAGAGGAGAGGAGAGGAGAGGAGAGACAAAAAGAAAAAGAGGAGGGCAGAAAAAGAAGAGAGAACAGATGGCAGGGTAAGGAGGTGAGAGAAAATGAGGGGAGCAGAAAAGGAAGAGAAAGAGAAAAAGAAAGAAAGAGGATGCCCAACCACTGTTAGCAATAAACCCACTCACTGCTGGTTCAGGTTTCACCCAGCACTGGCACAAAGGGACACATATAGCCTAAGAGATTACCCTGAAAAGAATTTATTCTGCAAAAGAAAAGGTGTCTTTCCCTGCCTCCCTGGATAAAACAACACTGAGCTAGATGTGAGTGGCATGAATCTTTCACCTAGCTCCTTCCAAAACAGTGAGACAGAAGCTGAGCTGGAGAAAAGCTGTTGCAGATCAACTGAAATATGTTGGCACTCAAGCATAACAGGATGTGCTGAGTGAAATCTACTTACCTGGACAAGAAAACCATATTCCAAGGTGGGAATGTTCTTGCAGTGGCCACCAACCTGCAGAGAGCAGACAAAAGAAGAATCCAGCCACGTTACTTGGCACCTGTTCATTCAACTTTTGAAAGACACAAATCTTTTTTACATGTACATATCTAGCAGAAGGTATGTTGTGCTATCCACAACTCTTTTTATTACAGTGCTTAGAGTGGCTTCTTTTTTGGACTACAGTGCTCAGAACTTCCCTGCACAGCTACATAAGACACATATGTAGTCCAAAAAAGTAACATTTCCAAACTTTTGTCCTATTACTTGTCCTATTCCTACCAAAGGCTTAGTGTAGAAGCACCTGCTTTTCCTCTGTGTCAGGATAAGGAAATCTGTAGTCCTCAAGGGGCCTGTGAGATTACAATCCCCAGCAATTGTAACTGCTGCTCATGCTGGCTGGGGCTGATGGGAGTCAGAGTTCTCCTGCAGCAGGAAGGTCAAAAGAACTTCACTAATACTTGAGGCCCTGCAAACATGCTGCCAGTGGCAATCAAAACTTGCTTCTCTCTTCCTGGGATGATGAAGAAAGGAGCCTCTTGCTACAAGCTTTGGGAAACTTTGCAAGCAACACCCAGGTTAAAGACTGGATCTCCAAACCAACTTTTCAATGCATAGGGAGGGGCAGCACAGTAATGGGATGGGTCCCAGGCATACTGACTGGCTGCTGATGCAACCCTTGTTCTTTCTATATGTATGCAGAGGGTATCACGCAGTCCACAAGTTGCAGGTGGCCCAGGGGAATGTTCCAGTGAGGCCCTTTGGACATGAAGTGACCCCAAGTCCTCAGCATCCCCCAATAAACCTTTTGTTGAGAAAAAGTCAATGTTCTGACTGAAAATCTTTTTTGAAAAATGTGAATTAGTTAAAGTGTGCTCCTTTGGGGGATCCACAGCTCCAAAACAGCAGGAACATTCCTCAAAATAGCCCAAAAAGGGATTGGGAGTGATGCAACATTACTTCCAGTTGCCAAAATGATAGCCACAATGGTAGCCCTCCAGAGCAACAAAAGAGCCTCAAGGTGGCTAGTGTGGCCATCCAGATTCCAGACCATGCTCACCCCAGTCAAGGGAGGGAGAGAGAGATGGGGTTAGGTGAATGGGGCAGCACTTCTGCCAAAGGAACAAGTACATAGCTTAGGGGTCCTCCTAGATCCACCTTTGTCCCTGGAGGCCCAAGTGGGGCCAGTTCTGGCTGGCCCTCAAACAGGTCCCATGCTGGGAGAAAGGCAGCATACAGATACAATAAATACAGCCTTTTCTGAACAATGATAACCTGACCACAATAGCCCATATACTGGTAATGTCTCATTTAAACTACCACCATACAACTTATTTGGGGCTGCCCTTGAAGACAACACAGAAGCTGCAGCTACTACAATATGCAGGTGGTAGATTATCAAGAGGAGCGCCTGAAAAGAACCATATGACTCTCATTTTAAAGAAAAATGCACGAGTAGTCACATGCTTCTGAATTTGTGCTGATTATGACAGTTAAACGCAAAATGGCTTGGGATATTGATATCTGAAGACACACCTCTCCCAGCCACTGACATCTGTCAGCACAGCTCTCCTCTGTATTCCACCAGCGGGAGAAAAATATTACATAGAGATATGAAGGAGGGCCCTCCCTCCTACGGTACTGTGGAATGCCCTTATCTCGGAGGCCCATCTGGTGCCAGCATGTTGGCACCAAGCTAAAACATAGCTTTTCACTAAACCATTTGCAGCTAAAAATCATGGCATGCTGGGTTGCAAAGCTTTGTTGTAGTGTATGACACGTACACTGTTCCAAACTGTTTATAGTTAATTTAGACTGCTTGGAAGTGTTTAGACTATCTCTACATGCTTTTGTTGTTATGTGCCTTCAGGTTGTTTCTGACTTATGGCGACCATGAGGTGAACCACATCTTGGTAAGATTTGTTTTGGGGAGGCGGTGCCTTTGCTTCCCTCTGAGGATGAGAGAGTGTAACTTGCCTAAGGTCACCCAGTGGATTTCCATGGCCAAGCAGGGATTCAAACCTTGGTCTCCAGGGTCATAATTCAACACTCAAACTGCTACATCACACTGGCTCACTGATGTGTTTTACACCATTTGAAATTGTTTTAAATCATTGTTCTACTACCTGTACACCACCCTGAGATACTTTGACATAGAGTAAGATTAAATATTTTAATTAACTAAGATAACATTTTAAAAAGCTGGCCTAAGGCAGTCTCCAGTGTTCCTGTGATATTCACCACAGCAGCTTTCTCTCAGTTGGTGCCCTCCAGATGTTTTGAATTTAAACTCCTATGATCCCTCATCACTTATCAAGTAAGCTAAGCCAATGGGAATCATAGTCTAAGATTCCTAGGCACGGTGTTGGGGGAGGACTGTACTAATAGCTTTCCCAAGACTGCCAGCTAAATTATCCGTCTTGTGTACTTGGGATTTGATTAGGAAAAAAGGAGGTTTTGCTCTGTTTGAGCAGAAAAAAAGAGGTGAGGGGCTATTTCTGGTCCAGGCTCTAGAACAAAGCACATTTTCCCTTGGTTACATTCAGTTGCTAAGAGAGATCAAAAGGTTTCCAATGAAAGCAATCAAAACAGATTGTCATAAGTAAGAGCTGAGCTACACATATATCAGCATCACATGGTATAACAATTACTGGATTGTTCCTTTTAAAGCTGCATATAACAGATTCAGTCTGATATTGCTCCCATGCCAATCCACACACCCCAAATTCCTGTGAATATAAGGCTACCACGTCAGGGAGAAGATTCTATCCTGATATTGTTCTTGAGATGCTGGTTTTATATTTGCAGGAATTCTGTATTATATGCTTTGTCCTTTCTTTTTAATACAGAGGAGCCATTGCATATTGGGAGGTGGTCTTACATCCTCAGCCCAAAATACAACAAGAGCATCATCACGTGGTTCAGAGCACATTGCTTAGCTCTGACTACCACTTATAAATAGGCATAACTTAGGCAAATTACTTTTTTAGACTGCAACTCCAAGTCCAAAATCCTGCACGCCAGGAGCTGTCGCCCAAAAAAGGGAACAATTCTAAGTCACAGTAACAGGAGGAAAGCAGGATTAATGGTTCCTAAGAGAAAACCAACAGCCCACCTCAAGGGACAAGGGCAAAGAAGAAACCCACCAGGATGTTGAATGGGGCGACACCTGCCTGGGTGCTGGGGGGGTAGCCAAAAACTTCCACCTTTGGGTTCTTCATGGTACAAGAGATGGAGCGGTTCATGAGGCGATTGACCCGCAGCTCAGGTACTCCAAGTTTGCCCTTCAGCATGGAGTCTTGGATGACTGGGAAGCTGGGAGATCTGGAGACACAAGAACAGATCACTAGGTACCCTCTCTGTCTCCTAGAGGTAAGAAACAAAGGGCTATCCCTAACATTAGGGAAAGCAAGGAAACCACCCCAGGCTGCAGATGTTGAGGATTAGGTGAAAGCAATCGTCCTGCATCTATTTCTCCTGAGACTCCTGCCGCTGGGCACATACATGTACATAGGTTCAGTCATTAATCAAAATGGAGACTGTAACCAGGAAATCAGAAGAAGATTAAGATTTGGAAAAGCAACCATGAAGAAAGTTGACAAAATCCTCAAGGGTAAACAAGGTAAACCATAGTATTTCCATAGTATTTCCAATTTCTATATACAGTTGTGAAAGCTGGACACTGAAAGAAGCTGACAGGAAAAAAAACAACTCCTTTCAAATGCGGCACTGGAGGAGACCTCTACAATTACCATGGACTGCTAAAAAGACAAATGAGTGGGCCTTACAACAAATCAAGCCTGGATTCTCACTAGAAGCAAAGATGACTAAAACGAGGCTGATGTACTTTGGACGCATCACGAGAAGATGTAACTCCTTCTTAAAGATGATGATGTTTGGTAAAGTGGGAGGTAGTAAGAAAAGAGGGAGGCAGGTAGATGGATTCAATCAAGACAGCAAGGGTGGGCACAATGTAGCCCGTGGGTGGCACACAGCCCCTGGAGGCAATTTTTGTGGCCCATGTATCCCTCTACCAGTTCTCCAAAGTTCACAATGCCACCCATTTTTTTTAACTAAACAGTGTAATGTTCAGGGACTTTTACCCCCAAACCACAAAGAACCCCCTCAATGTGTGAAAACATGTAAAAATACCCCTGTCCCACAAGCATCCTAGAAATCTATACTACTCCTAAATACGTCCATTTTCTTCTGCAGTCCTTCTCAAAATGGCAGCAGGAAATATGTGGAAGTGTTTGGGCTGGCGGGGGGGCAGGGGCACAGCCTGCAGTGGGCTGGGGGAAATTGACCCCTGGCCACCACACACTTGCCCATCACTTTTCTGTTGCTTTATTCATGGCCTGCCTTCTCCCCAAGGCTGGGACTCAAGGGAAGGGGGAAACCACCCTGAAGGAGGAGCAAGTAGAGGACAGCAGCCATACTTGGGGATGGGTGAAAAGATGCTGAGACCAGCACGGAATTTCTTGATGGTGCCACTGGCCTTGAACCAGCTGTGCCGCTTTTCTTGCTGGGTCTTGAGGAAGTCATTGCTAAGGTGTTTCCATTGTTGGGATGTGAACATGCCCAGGATCCTATTGGAAAGATTACATAAATTATTAGCGGTACCAGATGGCAGGGAAGCCCACACAGTAGCATTCTCACTTCTTCTGTAGTTTTCCATTGATTCAGCAGAATCCACACGAAGAGGAGAGAAGAAGTGTAACCACCCTACAGAATTATAGCAGTTTATTATAGCCCAAATGGTGTGTGGAAGTGATGGAAGATGACTTTCAATGCACCAAAATGCAAAGGTGTGGCCTAACAGGCTGTGTGTAGAGAAATGCCTGCTCCACAGTTGCCCATCCCACTTGAACTCCACTCCCAGAAAACTCACTGCTGAACCTGGAAGTCTCAGCCAGACATGACCCCTGGTTGTTATTTTCAGCCAACTTTGGTTCCCTGTGCGAGGTTGAAAACTGGGTTCCACTCACATAGTAGCTGCCCACCCTCACTAAACAATAACTTGTTGAGTTTCATGCTGCTTCATAAACATGAAGTCTCACTCACTTCTTCAGCTGTAGGCCCAGTCCAAACCCTTCCTTATTGGATGGCTGGAAAACTTCAATGGATGGTTCTGGAAAACAGACCAAAATCATTTGTTAGTGAGTACAGAAAACTGCAGTACAGCTTCCCCCAACCTAGAATCCTCAGGATGGATTGGATGACCCACCCCATCATCCTCAACCAGCAGGGATGATGAAGGTTGTAGTCCAATACATTTGGAGAATGTACAGTTAGGGAAAGATGGTTTAGCAATTAAATTCCTCTTCAATTCCTCACTCTTCTTGACAAGGAGTGGTGCTACTTACCAGGGCCATCCAGATACTGGGAAAGGGAGAACCGCAGTCGGAGGACAATGGGTTCAGCCCGTAGGACCTTCCAGGCTGTTGCCACCTCCTCCTGCAATGGCAACCAGAACCTCATAAGCTATTAAGATTGCCCCATGGATCCAAAGAAGAGGGGATAGGATGAAGGACTCGAAATTGAGTTCAGTATGACATTACATTTTGGGCAGTACAGTGTCTTTGGCCAGGGTACAAACCGGAGAATATCGGTGTAAGAAGATGCAGAGTGGAAAGTTATCTATTTTTTTAAAAAATCCAATTTGGGGGTGGATTTTAATATTAGGGCATAAGTATGGACAGCCATCAAAGCCACATGTTGTAACTATTACTACTCAACCACCCCAATGGTAACCATCACTATGACTTCACTATGGGATGTTCAGAAGAAGTGGCGAGAGTTCTCTGTTGCTAATTCAGGACAATGAATCTTCCTAACACCGCATCAGAGCTAACTCAGGCTTCTAACTCAGGTGTGTCTTGTGATTTTATATCCTTATGATCCACCACAGGATCCTGAAAATCCAGAACTGAAGGAGAATCCAAGTCAGAAACAGCTGAAATCTGATCCTCTCTTGGCTTCATTTTGGGATATATTAACATAAAGCATGGGGCAACCATTCTTTCAATGAAAAATTGCCTCGTTTCAGTGAAAAATCATTGTCCCCAGAGGCCCTGGGAAGCAGAGCAGGATATCTTTGGGACAGAGTTTTTTTGGCCAATTTGGGGAGGGGGGAGGGAGGGACACTAAGGGAGCAGAGGAGCTGATAGCTACAAAAATAAGTCTTGTGGCCACATGCAAAATGGCCTTTGTCCATCCCTTTTCTAAGCCTAGAGATATCTGGAAAGAAGAAAGGGGACCCATAAGCATCCATGCATAAGCATCCCATCCATAAGCATCCCCTTCCAGACCACCAACAGCACCCTTGAGCAACACATGCACTAGTGTGTCTTGCAACTTACATCTAGAAAGCCTATGTTGATATGCAAGTCAATATCGACATCATCAATGGTCCCATATTCTCTGTGGAAGAAAATGGGAGAGTTAGGGAAAATCATTTTAATGTTGTTAGTACTTTTTAATTCTATTTTAATTTTTTTAACTCTATTGTGATCATTTGAATTTGTAAGACAATTTGAGACCCAGTTTTGGAAAAAAGGTGGGACAGAAATAAAGTTCATCATCATCTTCACCAGAAGGATGAGCAGAAGAAGGAGCTGACATATGGACTTGGGTTGCTGATGGAGATAATATCAACTCACAAGAGATAACCCACTATTATTTTGCCATCTTCTGACTCTTGCCCTTCCTAGTCCTCTGTACCTTTGGCTATATACATAAATCGCATCCTTGGAAATGTATAGACTTCTAGCTGCAAAATGCATTTGGCTCTGGGATGTGCAAACTGAGTAAGCTCTGACACAAATGTAAATGCAACAAATTTCTCAGCCATGCTACCTTGAGCTTTCTACCACTATTCATCAGCACTGCTAGGAATATATGCAAAAGCCCATTTGTCTTGACTTCAATGCACTTCCTAAGAACTGCTTCTGACTTATCTCTCTGGATTCAGATTTGTTGCCACTGCTGCTGCTACTAATAAAAGTTCTTGCTCCAGAAGGGAGGAGAAGAGAAAATTTATCCCAGGCCACTAGCAGCTAGATAAGTTATATATACACTGCCAAAAAGTGGAAAAACATCACCAAAAAAGAGGACACAGATTTTCACAAAAGTTGCATCTGCCAACTTTTAGGTACAGAAAAATATTGGCCCTAGGTGTATCCAAGACACACAATTTTAAGCAGGTTGATATACATCAAACAACTTGGCTTTATCCTACAAAACCCTGAGATTTGTGGTTTTCTGATAACCTTATTCTCTAATCCACTCCTTTGAACCACAGCATTAGAGTCCTCTGGCCGGGAATTCTAAGTACCTCATGAAACTAAAAATCTCAGAATTCCACAGGATGGAGCCATGATTGTGACAGTGATATCAAATGGTGATAACTCGGCAGTGTGTATCCATGTAAAATTTAAACAGAAATACAATCCATCTCACCAGAATGAGAAAGACTGTTTGCTTGCTGCTCAGTCTGGTGTCTTGGCCCTAACTACTGCCAAATAATTTCAAGGCTTCTGTTCTTATTAAGCTCTGCATTTTTAAAGCAAGATTTGAAAAGGGCATTATTTCAAACAGAGGATGTTTTCAAAGAGAGGGACGTCCTCTTACAGCCCTTCATACAGAGATCATCATCTGTAAAATAAGTGCATGGCCACTCTAATAGCAGCTGACACAACCAACACACACGTATGCATACACACAATCATGCACACATACACATACACAATCTGTAAAAGGGCCTGCTTTTGCCAGTCAAGCTCCTGAAAGCTTTTTTGCAAAAGAGCAGTGTGTCTTCATTGTTACTATAGTTAAACAAAGACGACAAGACTTCCCTCTGGACAGAGTACTCAGGGCAGTCTTCCATTAAATTGCACAATGTTTTGAACTTTCCATTTTCAAAGCAAAAGTTGCTCCTCCTGTTTTTTGGGTGGTTTTTTTTTGTTTGGTTTTTTTTGGCAGGGGGGATTGGAAAGAGGTTGTCTGTAATAGGGAATGAGTGAGAAATGCACTCCCTTAAAAATTCTGCTGGTTTCTTTTCACAGATTTAGCCAATTTGAACTCCCCAGACCGAAAAACAGGTTAAAAAAAATCATTTGTTTCCAAGTTTGCAATGTAACCCATGAAAGCAAACTAACATATCAGACTGCTTGCGTACATTTGGAAAAGAATACAAAAAGACTGTGTACCGTTCTAATGTGCACACAAACACATTTTATCAGTGAGGCCAGATGACAGAATTTAATGGGATATCTCCTTAACAGAATGTTTTTTAAACAATTGTATATTATTTTAAAGTACTGATGTTTTAATATAGTAGCTTATCAATTTTTTAAAACTTTTTTATTGCTAGGTAGGTCTCTCATCCATAAGATTGCCTTAAGTCAAAATTGACTTGATGGCAAATAACAAATTAATTCATGTACCTTGTTTTAATCAAAGTTGTAAGGTGGCTTAGACCCCATTTGGGAGAATGGGAAGATACTTCATCAGCTAAATTCATGTGAAAGATCAATTAAAATTTAATGAGGCTGCAACCCAAATTATCATCATCAAAGGATGTTTTAACCCAATCTAACCCACCTCCCGTTTTCCTTATCAAAATCAGCCACCTGTCCACTCAAAGCTGCAATTAGACTCATGGGAAAAGAAGAGAGGTTCAATATATGGAGAAAGTCAATGCAGTGTAGTGGTCTGAGCATTGGACTCTACGAACCTGGAAACTAGGGTTCAATTATCCGCTCAGCCGTGGAAACCCACTAGGTGACCTTGGGCACATCATACACTCTCAGTCCCCAGAAAATCCTATGATTAGGGACGCCACAAGTCGGAAATGACTTGATGACGCACAACAACAGCAACATACAAAAAACAGAGAGGAAGCATGGAATATTAAGCCCTCTCTGACCTCTTTTCCAGGCAAATTAAAAACAAGATATAATAAATCACTTTGTTGTGAAGATGCAAATCAAGTATTAAGACAAAAAATGGCCCCTGTTACTGCAGTTTAGGCCTACCTGGCGATAGCACTAGATATCACTTTGACATCATAATTCAGCCTTACCATACCACCCCTCTCCACGTGTTTGTGAGGCCCCTGGACAAGCACGAAACTAGGCTCGGCATTTAACTGCTGAAATATTCCTAAACAATACAGGCACGCCAGAAATAGCCAGATCGCAGCTTCAGGGACCTCCCCAGCAAACACCACATTATGTATGTGCGCTACCTACAAACGGCTCCCTGCCCCGAGCAGGCAACTTGACAAAGGTTGAACCATCCACCGTCAAGCATTGTGCATTTACATACTGGCTACACCATTGTTAATCCGGCTCTGATTCCATCATGCTAAACTGTGACCTTTCGGAGACATTGTCTCGCACCCAAAACTCATTGGTGTCCCTGAGTAAGGCATAGCCTGCAGTAACACTTCTCCCTATAAAAACCCCTGATTCCGAGACCTTCCTCGGATCACTCCCGAGTTCCAGACCGCCTTGCTGCCACTTTGCTTGGCGAGCTTCCCCTCAGCCCCACGTGCTGAGACACTCCGAACCCCAGCATCGCTCTCTACCTTCTTCCGGGCTTCAAGAACAGGTTTCGTATCACCCAAATCAACTATCCCTCTGAAAAACCTGCTATCTTACTCACACCTTTATTTTCCTTAGTTATCTGTGTGCTTGTGTTCCTTA
Organism: Iguana delicatissima; assembly: GCA_948472985.1. NCBI lineage: Eukaryota > Metazoa > Chordata > Lepidosauria > Squamata > Iguanidae > Iguana > Iguana delicatissima. The sequence goes on from CAOKZL010000237.1 coordinate 751,723, forward strand.
CATTGTGTGCCTGTATTTAATAAAGATCATTCATTGTTTTCAAACCGGTCTGCTCCTTGACTTGGCCTGACCCCGTAAACACTGGGTTACAAGATCCTGCTAAGTTACCCTGCCTCTCGTAATGCTAAAGCAGTGCTCAGAGCTAATTTTCCCCACCTATAGTTGAGCACATTTAGGTGTCCCTCCCAAGACCCCCAGTAAACAGGGTAACACACCCCTCCCCACATTTCCAGGTAACAACTTACACATTGCTGGAGCAGGGCAGCGGGAGATATCACCAACAGGGTAAAAAGAGGGTGCAGATTTGCATGAAATGTTGACATGTCCATTTGTAGGCAAAGACACCCTTATAAAAAGATACTATAACTTAAATAGGAACACCTTCTTGTAATACCATTACAAGAAGGAAAGTGCACCATGTGCCCGCAGACCACCCAGTGTTTAAATGCAGTGAAAAGAACTTTCTTCAAAATGTTAGTAGAAAAGGGGATATCAGCAATCAATGGGGGGTGAGGGGAAAATGTGGCTGAAATACAATCAGCTTTGATTTAGGATTCCTAAATTAGGACAAATGTACACAACAATACCGACCGGACAGATACAGAATTCTCACTGTACAGTTCCTTCACAGCTTCAATGTCCGCATCCAACTGCGGGTGACGGTACAGGTCTGCCGCACAGGTCCCCTACGGAAATACATGCAAAACTGTGATGGTGATATCTCCAGAGACAAAGAGATGGTGATCCTCACAGAAGATTTCCCAAGGGTCTCAGGTTAACTGTATGGGGGAACTTTCCAAAGGTGTACAGGTGAATTTTAAAGTATAGGTGTTTCTTATAGCACTCCCCATTACTTTGCTCTCTGAGGAAAATTCAAACATGGAGGCCATGATCTACACATGTTATGTTTTTGGACTGTAATTCCCCAAATCCCACACATGGTAGGGGATTCTGGGAGCTGTAATCCAAAAAAGCTACTTCTTTTGTTGTCATGGAGGGGAATCACACACAGCCATGGAGGGGCAACAGTACATTTTATCTGAACAAACAAGTTCCAGTAGTTTTCATCTCTACCAGGAACATCTTAGTTGTCCTTTTAAGAGCTGGCCACCACAAAACAGCTAGCATCACAACTCAGATTATTCACAATAATATACTGTTGCTAGGACAATCTATTTTCCCTCCCTGTATTGTTAAGGATTGTAGCTGAACCCAAAAAGAACAGGGGATCCTGATTTGGTAACAGATAACACCATCATCTCTGCCGAGCTAACGCTGCCTGCACTTTAACCCTGATTCCACTGTGTCTCTGGAATTATGTACCACGACTCAGCTGATAGTCTCAGCTCAGAAAAGTCCTATATTTGAAGGGGGCTTTGGCCAGGAAAGGGCAACTGGAACATAACTGACTGTCAAAGATGTACATTGTCATGACCTGCCCCAGACCTCTGCAGGAACTTCTACAGGAACCCACTCTGGGGCATTAATTACCACCAGCTTTCTTCTCAAAAGGTACAAAGAGTCGTACCTGTACTCCGTATAAGAACTCCTCCGACTCATTTTCTCCATCAGAATCATCATCAGTCCAATACTGGCCTTTGATGTCCTAAAAAACAAGAAAGTGTGTGAGATGGGGACAGTGGAAATGCCCAGAGATTAACATGGCCATGACTGCACACTCTGATGCTTCCCTCAAAATTCCAAGATTATTAGCTTATATTAAAAATTTTTTAAAAAAGATAATTTGCTAGTCCTAAGTGTAAAGATTTTAAAAAGCCACGTTAAATAACCCCAAGTATGTGCCTTTATGGATAGAATAGATATTTTAGTAGACATTAGTTGGTTTATCTTTCTCTTGTTTATTCTCTGAACCACCTTCTTTCCTTTCCTCTGTTGCCTTCACTGTGTTGCCCTCAGGACAGAGAGCACTGTTCTTCCTACTCTGTAATTCACTCAGAAACATTGATGGTATATAATCATCATTCCCTTTTATGTAAGCAAAACAGCATCATGCATGAACAAAAGGAAGATTACAGCAGGTTTGTGGGAACTGAAACTTTTGCTAATGAAACAAAAGAAAAAGAATCATTAGAAAAAAGTTCTTGTTTTGGACAACTCTTCCAGAATTCCCCAGCAAGCACAGCCAATTGGATACTAAAAGCTGTAGTTCAAAAGAATAAAACTTTCCGCCCTTTTCCAATGAGAGATGCAATTCAGAGGCTGTTCGTTGAAAAAAACAAAAGTTGGGTGGGTGATGGGACAGATGACAGATCCTGGGAAGCGGCACAATTGAGTCTGCAACAAAATGTTGCAGCGCTGACTGCTTCTTTTTGGAATGTCCTATCCACCTGCACAATCTGTCATAATCACAATGTGCTTGCCGGTATTGAAACAAAGTTGTATCCACGATGCAATATTCTGTGTGCCCTCTTCCTTCCACATTTCATTCTTCCAGCAAACCTTAAAGTTACCCTTCATTTCCCAGCATCACAATTCTAATTTGATTTGAGCTGTTTGGACGGTTAGCCATGGGTGTTGCCACAAGAGGGCAAATTGGAGGTATTGCCTCTCTCAAAAAAAATCCTACCCCTTCAAATAAATTGTCCTACAGTCCCCAGATTTCCAGCACTGCAGAATGAGACACTGAAAATCATTTACACCTAGGACTTTTCTATTTGCTGTGTTCACAGTCCTTCTCTTTGGATGCCTAATAGAGATGGGCCAACCAAATCCTCAGATCCTCGAATCCTCAGCAAGGATTTGAGATTCATGGATCCGAATCCCAGAGCCAAAATAGGTGAACCGAATCTTTCGAATCCTGCCAGGGTGGGCAGGAGAAGTTTGTGGGGAGCACAATTTCACACTCCCCGCTCTTCTCCTGCCCGCTGCTGGCGTGATCCTGCCCGGGATCTTGAAAGTTTTCCTGAAAGTGAAAACTATTATTTGTTTTCCATTAAACAAAGATGTGAAATTCTGCCCCTATGCAGTAGAGGTGCTTTCTTTCCCTTGATTTTTAAAACCCCTTTTTAAAAAAAGATTCGACAGATTCAAGATTTGTGAGATTCGTGGATTCTCAGAACCTTCCAGGGATTTGGAAAATTCTGGATTCATCTCATCCCCAATGTCTAAGCTCTCATTTCTAAATGCTCAACTGAAGTTTTAAGTTACTGAAATGCTAGAAAATGGGAGCCTGAGGGAGAAGTTCATGGATAGGGGGAGGATTTTGGAGGAGGGGAGGGCCATCAAATTGCCCGCCCTGTCCATAGCTACACTCCTGAATTTGGCCATTTCCACACTAGACTGTTATAGTACTATCATTCCACTTTCAACATCCCACGGAATCCTGGGGTTTGCCCCTCCCTAAACTGCAAACCCCAGGGCCATTTCCACACTACTGTGTTAAACTGCTGCTATTCCACTTTCAACGCCCTGTGGAATTCTGGGGTTTGTAGTTTACTGAGACCAAAGAGCTCTTTGGCTGAGAATTTGAAGTGCCCTTCCCTGAACTACAAACCCCAGAATTCCATAGGAGGTTGATAGTGGAATAGCAGCACTTTAACACTGTAGTGCGGAAATGGTCCAGGATTCCAAAGGATGTTGAAAATGGAATAATAGCACTATAACAGCCTAGTGCAGAAATGGCCTTTCGCACACCCTCCCTCCCTCCCTCATCAGCGAAGGCAGCGTTGCCACGTTCCTCCAGCAGCCATTCAGGCCCCTAAATTCCACCTCCCATGCTGTGAGATCCATCCCGCTTAGGAGGGCGAAGGCACTGACCATTTGCTTTGTGGTTCACAGGCGTTCCTTCCTCAGGGCTAGGCCTCCCCACTCCATGCCACCACTGGACAGCCTGGACGCCGCGAGACAGACATCCCTCCAGGCGTAAGAGATGCTCCGGTCTCGGGGTGGGAGAGTCGGCCACGGGAGGATGTGCTGCCGTCGCCCCGGCAACCGAGTCACGGTCCTCGGGAAAGCAGAGAGCAACAATGGCTGACGTCAGGGCTGTGCAGCGGCCTCTTCGTTGGCCGCGAGAAGCTCTGCCTCCTGAAAGAAAAAAGAAAAGGGAGGGGAATCCGACCCATTTTTGATATTTAGGTGGGAAACCTGTAGTAAACACAGTGTACAAAGCAGAGGCGTGAGCTCTCCCTCAGCTGGAAGCGTCGCTATCGCCCTGTCTGCATCCACCCAAAAGGAGCTGTTCCCACAATCCACAGAGCTCTTATTTCCCCTTTCCTTTATTTTTTTATTAGAAATTTTTAAAAGTTAACGACAAAACCAAATCACACCAAAACATCGAACACACATAACACGTGCACATTAACATCGACATTAACAATAGTATACAATCAGCCCTCCCCGTTTGCGGGTTTCGCTTTTGCAGATCTGATTATTCACGGATTATTTGCTGCCTCCCTAGGCCATTTTTAATAGGGAGTGCAAGCCTGGTGAGACTGCGAATGAGGCTTGTAAGTCCCTCTTAAAAAGAGTGTGGGGCAGCAGTGGTGGTGGGGGTAAGCCCCACCAGCCACCCGCTTCTGCCTTGCGGAGGAACCCTGACGCCTCAAAGGACATCCATGGTGGATTGAATATGGTGATTGTGTTATTACCGTTTGCTAGCCTTACTTTGGAAGATATTAGCTATCGTTTGATATCACAATTCGGCCCCATTTTACCACACTCGGCCAAGTGTTTGTGAGGCCCCCGAACAAGCACAGAGATGGGCATGGCTATTAATTGCTGAAACATTCCTTTCTCCACCTAGGCAACCCAGACTCAGCCAGATCTTGCTTTAGGAGACCTCCCTAGACAAACACTTCATTAAGGATGCACCCTAATACAAAGAGCCCCCTGCCCCGAGCAGGCACCCTGGCAAGCTAAAAACTCAACCGCCCAGGGAAGCGACATCTGCATATTGGCCATTCCATTGTTGATTCGGACTAATCCCATCATGTTAAATTCTGACCTTTCAGAGACATTGTCTCTCACCCAAAACTCATTGTTCTCTCCCAAGTTCAGACTAGCCTACGGTCATATTTTCCCCATAAAAACCCCCGGTTCCAAGAGCTTCCTCGGATTGCTCCCGAGTTCCAGATTGCCTTGCTGTTGTTTTGCCCGGTGAGCTGAGGGGACTCAGCAAACCACGCTGAGCTTCTCCTCTCCATCTGCAACTTCTTCAGGACTACGAGAAAGGTGTCGTATCACCCATTTCCCCCGAAACACCTTTATCTCCTATTTCTTAGTTAGCTGTGTGGTTGTGTTGTCTTAAGTGTTTGTCTGTTCTTAATAAAAACATCATTTTTGCCATTTTAAAACTGTCTGACTGCTTGACTGACCTGACCCCGTAGACATTGGGTTGCAAGATCCTGTAAAGTTACCCTGCCTCTTGCTAGCTTAAGTGAGTGCTCCAGTTAATTTCCCCATCTTTGCGCTAGTTGTGTTTTGGTTATTTGGGAGCCCCTCCCGGGACCCCCAGCAAACAGGGTAACAATTATGGCAGTTCCCACTTCCATAAAATTAGCATTGTTCCGTGCAGAGTTAAGTATAATGCCAATTAAAACAGAGGGTCTTAGATTAGCCCTCCTTTTCTGGTTAAAAATTATTTTCAAGCAGGCATCTGAGCAACTTCTGATGTCCTTTGAAGAGCCTGGTCCAAATTCATGGATGCATAAAATGCAATTGGTTGTCATGAATTCGGGGTTCTCTGTTCCTTTTTTCCTGACTCAAGGGTACGATAAAGTAAAATTACTTATACTTCAAAGACTCAAGGATATAGCGATGCAATCCCAGATGACTGAGATTAAGTCCTGCCAATCTAATACATTTTTTGTTCCCTTCAGTCCGCTGAACTCATCCCTTCCTCATTATCCAGTTGATCTTCCAATTTTTAAAATGAAGTTAGCCTTTCTGCATGCTAGATTGAATGTTCTCCGACTGGCAATTCGGATGGGCAGGTACAAGAATGTTCCTATGAAGGACAGAGTATGTGTTTGCAACTCTGTTTCAACAGAAGATTTAATTCACGTTCTGCTTGAGCGCGCTATTTATAATGATCTTAGAAGCACGTATATTTTTCCTTTATCGAAGTCTTTTAACGGAAATTCCTCCTTTGTGAAGGTTTGTTTTCTGCTATCTGATACTGTGAAATATGTGTCTTTTAGTACATCTAAATTTCTTGTCAGGGCCTTACAATTACGTGCTACAAAGAACAAAGAGGGGTATGGAAAGTGATTTATCTATTGTTGATTATATATTACATGTAAATTGGCTGGATTATCCTTTTTCATTTTATTTTATTTTTGTGCAATGGCTGGCTGCTAAAATGCAATAAACGTGACTTGACTTGAATATGGTGATCATACTTTTTTGTGTGTTAAATATGGTTTGAGAGGGCCTAGAGTTATTCATGGTTTTCCCATATTCACAGGGGTCCTGTGCCCCTAACCCTAGCAAATGTGGAGGGATGACTGTATGTGTGTGTGTGTGTATGATATTCAAACTAAACTAATATTCATACTATACTAAACTAAACAAGAAAACACTCTAATTAAAAGTGACTCTTACGCTTGTTGCAAACAGCTCCAAGTTATATAATCTCTTTCCACTGTTTTAAATTTGTTGCTTGCTATGTTTATATTCCCAAATTATTTTAGTTTCTACATTTCTTAAAATTCTTACATGTCATAAATTTCTATTTCTAAAAATCAAGATTATGGACTATTTTAACATACTATTGTTTGATTCCACTATATTATTCCATGGCCATTTCCACACTACGCTCTTATAGTGCTATTATTCCACTTTCAACATCCTGTGGAGTTCTGGGCTTTGTAGTTTCCTGAGGCCCAAGAGCTCTCTGGCTGAGAATCCTAAATGTCCCTTTCTAAACTGCAAACCCCAGGATTCCATAGGATGTTGAAAGTGGAATAATAGCGCTGTAATAGTGTAGTGCGGAAATACCCCATGACTCAGTTCCATTAATCAATCAAATCTATCTTAAACATATTATAGCAACAACTTACAATCACATTGCATTCTGTAAACATCTTTCTCAGGATAATAACATATAAAATGGCACAGTGTTAAGCAACAGTGTTAGCATGAAAGGCACAGTATTATTTTCCCCTTTCCTGACTTGGTTGGGGATGATGGAAATTGTAAGCCAGTCCCCCTGTATGACACTCCTGCTTGGGGAAAGCTTTCCTTCTGCAATCAAAAGCAGTGTGTGCATACACATGCACACATGCGCGCACACACCTCATATAAACAATCATTTTTCGGACAATGGCAATAGGGCCATGCTGGTTACACCATTCACTGCGTGGAGGGGTCTTGCATTGGTGAAGAATGCCCTGTACTGATAATTCCTAATATTTTGAGAAACAACCAGGAAATGCAAGGGAGAGAATACCATCGATTCATGTGAGCGGAAAGAGAGCCATCTTATATACATTTTGCTCAATGTTGCTTTTTGATGTCAGTTTACCAGTTGAAGAACTGAAGAAACTTCATCAGGGGAAGGAAAAATATCTTCAGCTTTGAACGAATAATTGGCTGTCAAGAAGAACGAATGGATAGGAGGTTGTCTGCAGCCCTGGCTTTAGTTCAGATTTGGAGGAGTTTTTCACATAACCTCCAACTGTCCTGATTTCTCAGTTGCTTTTAACATGTCCCAATTTCTTTCTTCTCCCACTTTCCCCCTTTGTCTTCAGCTTACTTTAATTTTTGCAAACTGAATTCAAAGTGCAAACGTATTTGCTGGAGAGAGAAGAGGAGGGCAATGAATCTTGCCCTTCCCAGGCAAAAAAAACCTCTTGCCTTTCTTGCCCTTCTCAGGCAAAAGCAAACTGCTGCAGCCTCTCCAAACTTGTGCGCTCTTCCTCACTAATAATTTTTGCCATCTTGACTATGTTCTGATGTTGCTTGCCCACAAATGTGTCAGTTTTCACCTGTGAAATGTTGGAGGGCATGTCTTCATAGCTTCGCAGCTAATGCCACAGCAATAACACAAAAGGAAATTAAGCCTCCTTTGGCTCTATCATTACTCCACCTTCTGGACAATGAAATTTTCTGCAGGACAAGTGAGGAATCTGTTGGACCTGATATTCTTGGCAGAATTTGACTTCCAACAAATATCAGGATAGCTGAAATTTCCCATTACTACATTCTCTCTTTGTTCTGAATGCATGGCCATCTGTTTGAGGAAGGCCGCATCTAACTGTAATGATTTCATGGAATCATAGAATCATTGATTCATAGAATCACAGAGTTGGAAGAGACCAATCTCTGCTCTTCTCCTGATACTTTCTGGTATTGAAAAAAGGCAGAGGTGTTCGTCCCATTCTCGATCTTCAAGGAGTAAACTTTTACATCAAAACAGGTCTGCTGGGGTGAAGGCACATACGACAGAACTTAAGGATGCTTTAGTCCCATCTGCTTTGCTATTTTAGGCCACCTTTGGGAGGGCTGGTTGCTCCCAGGATCACCAACTCCTACCACTACAGTCCACCCATTTCAGTCTTTTGTCCCTGTAGAAGAAACAGTAATTATTCTAATATGCAGCTGGACAGGGAGGAGGAATTGGCAATAAGGACTTTAATTAGGAACAAAGAAAACCGATAACAAAAGAATAAATCAAATATTAAAATGACTAAAATTAACATTTCAGACCCTCTCATGTTGTGCTAGAATTTGGTATCTGATTACTGAATATCTCCTCCACTCTCAATCTGAAACTATAAGCACTTCTGCATGGCTGTGAACAATGTATGCATGTACATATTTATGTATTTAAATATTGCTAGCCCACCCTCTGTCGGGACATTTCAGGGCAGCATGCAATTAAAACAATCTAAACCATTTAAAACAAATTGGGCAAAAGCACATTAAATAGATCATAAAGTTAAAACAGGAGAGAAGGCTGAAGCAGTTAAAACCATATACACGTATATTAACAAGGAAAAAAGGTTAAAACCAACCAGTTTTAACAAGCAGCCATGTTTTAACATGGCACCTAACAGAAACCAACATTGGTGTCACCTGGGCCGCCAAGGGGTGGCCATACCATAAATGGGGCACCACAGCTCCTATGTCTGGATGTGATGCATGGTTGCACTAGTGAGGCATGGAGGAAGACTCCTCCAACAGAACTCAGATCTTGGTCAGGCATATTTAAGAAGATATACATAGATGGAGGTGGTCTTTCGAGTATCAAGGTCTCAAGCTTTTCAAGGGTTTCAGTATCATTGCGAGCACCTTGAATTACATACAACATGGCACAACACAGCCATGCTGTAGCTTCACACCCAGAAGCAAGGAATATCAGGGTTTTTCTGACTATAGCACTGCCAGAATAATTACTGTAAAAGCTACTGGTGCAAGCAGTTCTGATGAACTTTCTACACATGTTACAGCCAGAAAAGCCCCAAATTCCATGCTTCATGTGACTGCATCAATACTTTTCTGAAACTACAAATCCTAAAATTCCCTCGGATGGAGGCAAGCCAGTTAAAGTGGTATGGGACTGGTATAATTGTGTAGCACAGACGAAACCCAAATGTTGATCCAGACTGCCTTGAGATTAGACTGGATGTAATCCCATAATGAGTTGGTCAGTTAGCAGCAGTCTGAATGTCAGTAATTTCCTTTCCTGCTTCATGGGTCCCCTTCTTCAAGAAGCTAACAAGATGAGGTATGAGAGCTTCTCATGGTACACAGAGATCTCTAGAGCCAAAAGAAAGTCTAAGAACATTTCGCACGACACTCTTATAGCGCGATGATTCCACTTTCAACCTCCTATGGAATCCTGGGGTTTGCAGTTCCAGGAGGGTCCCTCCCAAAACTGCAAACCCCAGGATTCCATAGGAGGTTGAAAGTGGAATCATCGCGCTATAAGAGTGTCGTGCGGAAATGGCCTAATTTGTAGCACTGTTGTACTGTTCTGTTTTGCTTTAACCAATGAGACTTCTACATGTATGTATGTAATCAGAACTGAGGTACATAGTAAAAATTAAGAAAAAAAAGATGTTATAAGTGGAATTGACCTTTTCCCCTAATCTTGGCAATTTTACTAAAATTGACAGGTGTGCTGGTAAAAGAAAGGGACTTGCAGCCAATATCCATGTCCATATAAAAAGGAGGCTGAGTGGAATAAGGAAGTCATCCACGAGCTGTATAGTGATCACATACTTTCCCACAAAGAAAGATTGTCCTAACTAAAAAAAAGGAAGGAAGGAAGGAAGGAAGAGAAAAGAAAAGAAAAGAAAAGAAAAGAAAAGAAAAGAAAAGAAAAGAAAAGAAAAGAAAAGAAAAGAAAAGAAAAGAAAAGAAAAGAAAAGAAAGGCAGGCAGATGGAAAAATGGTAGATAGAAGATTAAAATATGTGTCATAGATAAAACAAAGATAACACTTTTTAAAGCACAGAAAAGATTAAGTGTCACTATAAATCTATAAATCCTGAATAACCATCAGGCAGTTTAAAAATCTAGTACCCTTAATATTGCAATATTAGAGGATCAATGGCACTCTGAGGCTACAATCCTATTATATCCACTTATCTGAGAGTAAACCTCATTGAACTCATTGGGACTTGCTTCTAAACTTACTTTTAAACGGATCTTCATAGGACTGTGCACCGAAGAAGTCGTGTGAAATAGGTTTTTAACTCAGGTTTAACTCAGAGATGGTCAGCATAGTGCCCTTCAGCCAACATTAGACTGCAAGTCCTATCATCCCTAGCCAAAATAGAAAATGGGAAAGAATAACTGGAGGTGCACTTTTGGACGGTCAAAAGTTGCCCATGCTTGATCTAACCACTAGCCTACCATCTTATAATATTTATGCTTTTCTAATCTGTACCTCATTAATCACAACCACCCGTTCCATCCCTGTCATTGCCTTTTGGGTCATTTTCCTTTTTAAAAATGTTCAACACAAATTTCCATAGTTGTCATTCTGCAGGGTTTGAGGTCCCTTAACCAGGGCACTGAAATATCATATTTTAAAGAAAGAGCAGGAATTGTGCGGCCTCTAGGCCATATGAAGTCACTGGGGGTCGAGTGTAACATTTAGGGTCCGCACAAACTCCACAGATCCCACAAGCTCCCAAATTCTTTTTAAAATAATGCACCCCAAAAGTACTTTGGTTAAAAATGTATCAGGAGCAATTTTGCCAGTTTTAAGAGGGCCACCCTAAATCAGCTGAAAACAGCTCCACAAATTGACCTGACAGGGAGAAAGAAGTGACAGGGACGTCATAACCTCCAACACTGCACAGATGAAAACCAAAATACAATTGGCCAGACAACATCAGAGGGTGGTCAAGAGGGCAAAGGTTATTAATGAGGGCGAACACACAAAATAGGCGAAGATGCAGCAATTTGCTTTTCCTGAGTCTATTGGGAAAGGTATGATTCTGTCCCTCCTTTCTTCTCCCCGCTGTTATATTAAATGACTATAAATTACTTTTGCATTTTAAACTCAGTTTGCAGCAATTGAAGTAAACTGAGGATAAAGTGGGAAAGTGGGAGGAGGAGAGAGAAACGGGGGCATTTTAAAAGGGGCTGAAAAAGTGGGACAACAGAGGATCTATCGGGCCTGTCGCTGTCAAATCAGGATGGTTGGAGTCTATGGAAATCACTTCTGGTTCCTGAAAATGGCATTGGTGCCAAGGTCAAGATGAGCCACCAAACCTCCAAATATGCCTACCCTTATTTTGGAATGAATGTATGCACGCCACCGAAAAGGCACCACACAGACTCACAACCTGCATCTGCTAAAATATATTATGAATTTCTAGCAACCTGTTGTAAGACATTAACATGTATTCTTAACCAAACTGTTTTCTGGCTTCTGAAACAATGGAGAACATTTGATCCCAGAAGAAATGAATGGATATATAGCACATGGAGGACAAAAAATAGATTTGGAGCAACGTACCAAGTTAGAGGTATGGAGAATGTGCAGCCCTCCACATGTGGCTAAATTCCAAGTCCCAAAAGCCCCAATCAGTATAGTCAGTGATAATGGAGAGTCACATGTTCCCTACATCTGAGGGCCTTTCCGCACTACACTGTTATAGTGCTATTATTCCACTTTCAACATGCTACAGAATCCTGGGGTTTGCAGTTTGGGGGGGCACTTAGAATTCTCAGCCAGAGAGCTCTCTAGGCTCAGGAAACTACAAACCCCAGAATTCCACAGGATGTTGAAAGTGGAATAATAGCACTATAACAGCATAGTGTGGAAAGGCCCTGAGATACAAAGGTGGAGTGCCATAATGGCAGCAATCCTTTGCATTTAAATTGGGGTGTTATGAGCATGCCACCATAAACATCAGAAAAAATATTTTGCTTTACATGCCTTCGGCTGCTTATAGTGCCTGTATCACAGTTTTTCTAGGCAAGATGTATTCAGAGGAGATTGGCCACTGCCTTCGTCTTAGGCTGAGAGAACATAACTTTCCAAGGCCACCCAGTGAGTTTCCATGGCCGAGAAGGGGTTTTGAATTCTAATCTCTTGGAATTCCAGTCCAGCACTATACCATACTGCCTCTCTCTCCTGGGAAATATGAGGTGGCTGAGAAGAATTATATACCATCTGGAAATTATTAGATGGTATATAATTTCTGGCAACTGCTCCTATACACACATTGCGGTCATGGGGATCATCCCAGATTACACATTTTTGCTACTTTTTGCTCTGAAAATCCTGGCCCAATGTTTTATGTTTCCCTATTTAAAATAACGCCTAAGGAACAGGAGATAGGCCCATGTATCCTCTATGATATTTCTAACACTCTAAATTGCATTAGAACACTACTTCTCAGGCTATCTGATGTGGGCGACCGGCAATCATTTTTTTTTCCCAGTGTGCCAAGAACTGCCACCTTATTTATGACCACGAGTTACGACTGTTTCTTTCGATCCTGAAAACTCACCAAGGACCAGCAGTCAGTAGCTCGGGGACACGCAGTGGTCAAGGGACCACCACTTTGAGTAGCACTACATCAGCCAACAACTCCTAAGCTTTCTCCAACCCAATATCCCCCACTACAGTTCCTAGCATCCCCAGCCAACATATCTGGAGAATACTACATTAAGAGAAGTTTCTCCTACAAAGCTTAAACAGTCCTATCACCCCTTTCCCACAAAAGCAAGCTGTTTCTTTTCTCCCTTCCAGCAAAGAGATAATTCATACGTGCTTGCCCACCAATAGCATATCTTTAACTATTCGGAGCAGGCAGCCTTTTTCTTACACATTTGGGATAATTGTATCTTTAATAACCCCTGGATGGGCAGACATTAGCGAGAGATAAAATATTTATCTCTATTCTGCAAAATGGTTTCTTCTCTCATGGATAAAACATAGCAATTTCAGAGGGGAGGATGCTGGAGGGACCCTCCTTAGGAAAACATAGGAACCCTTCCTCCATACTGTCATGAACTACATCAACCGTCTCTGTGGTTGTTTACTCTTAATTTTAAAAATAAAGATACAAGCGCAACTGCACATCTAGTGGGCCTTTTGTTCTGGCAGCAAGGCATTTTATTATATGAAGATCTTGTGACTTTTTTTGGCCTCATGTAAGTAGTACTTTGAGGCTGTAACCCCAGCAAGGAAAGTGTGGTTGTTTTTTTAAAGGAAAGGGAAAAAAATCTTGCCTCTACACTTGCCACGATAGGAAGCTTGTGTGCCATCGTGCCTGGAGAGTTCAACTCAGAACGGCTGATCAATTTCTAGTCCCCAGTCACCCATCACAGGGTTATTGCGAGGATACCTTTTTTAAAATGCTGCCTTGAGCTCCCTGGAGGGAAGATGTGACATAAATGTAACTAACAAATAACAAACATTAGACTAACAAGTATCCTTTGCAGAAGAGGGAAAAATGAACTCTTCAAACAGCAGATCTCCTCCGCCCGTACCCTCCAACCTTTCACAGATGGTAACCAGTGCCATTTCCGCACTAGTTTGTTATAGTGCGATTATTCCACTTTCAACATCCTATGGAATCCTGGAGTTTGCAGTTTCGGGAGGGACCGACTGGCCCCTCTCTAAACTGCAAACCCCAGGATTCCATAGGATGTTGAAAGTGGAATAATCGCGCTATAACAGGCTAGTGTGGAAATGGCCCAGGACAGGTAACCAAACAACATCAGAACACAAGGCCATTTCTGCACGACACTATTACAATAATATAATATAATATAATATAATATAATATAATATAATATAATATAATATATATAATACAATACAATACAATACAATACAATAATAGTGCTATTATTCCACTTTCAACATCCTGTGGAATCCTGGGGTTTGCAGTTTAGAAAGGGACGTTTAGGATTCTCAGCCAGAGAGCTCTTTGGTCTCAGTAAACTACAAACTCCAGAATTCCACAGGAATTCCACAGGATATTGAAAGTGGAATAAGGGCACTGTAACAGCATAGTGCGGAAACTGCCTCTGTCAAATGGCAGAAGTTATTAATCAAAAGTAACAGACAAGCTAGGAGTGGCTGCAGCAATAAGTTTTTGCCAGAACCTACTGAGAAAGGCAAGGTTCTGACCCCTCCTCTCCTTTTCCTCTGAGCACAAACCACTTTTGCATTTTGCACTCAGTTTGCAGCAGCTGAAGTAAGCTGATGACGAAGGGAGAAAGTAGGAAGAGGACACAGAAACTGGAGCGTTTCAAAAGCAATTGGAAAAGTCGGGTGGCAGAGGACTAATCAAGAATATCCTGGTCAAACTGGGACAGCTGGAGCCAGCCAGCTCTTGACTGAGTAAAATTCCATTGATTTCAGTGGGTCAGCTCTAAGTATGGCAAAGTCTATATGCAAACCCCAGAACACTTAAAACCCAAAGCTGGCTACATTTTTGGCACGCTGAGCCCAGAATTCCACAAACTCCTCTCCCATCTCCTGGACCATGAAAACTACCTGTAGTTCTTTTTGGGGGAATCCACAATTAAAAAGCGCTGCCCTTCCGGGACACCCCCAAATCACCACCCCTGAGACCGATGTCTCACTCTGCTTTACCGCGGAGCCACAGCCCTTTCAACGAAAGTGTCCGGTGAGAATTTTGGAGGAGGGAGATATTCATCTGCTTTTCTATGGTTACCATAGCAACAGGGGCCTCTTCCATTGACCCCCCCAAAAATGGTCAAAGTGGGCCCGCAGGGGCAATTCGGAGCAGAGTGTTCGAGCTCTGGCCTGGACCTTGGCAGAAATCAGGGGAGGGATGAAGGCCTTGAAGAGACACCTGTTGCTGACTTGCATGGAAAACACCTTGCTCTCAATTTCAACCTAGTTTCCTTCATCAGTCTCAGCTTTCCCATCAGGGAACCCAAGCCATCCTAAGGAGCATCGAGAGACCTCTGAACGTGCCCTTTCCTCTCTCTCTCTTATTCAAACTCTGTGTTGCTCTCTCGCTCTCGCTCTCTTTCTCTCTCCACACACACACACACACACACTCTTTCGCATGCAGCATGACAGGAGAGGCCCTAGTAGAACTGAATATGCAAAACAGGCATGCACAAATACACAAATACAAACAAGACACAGCCCTTTTGTGGCCTCTTTACAAAATCAGATCTCCCTGCACCCAGCCACCCTCTGCAGCTTCTCTACACAGCAACCCCTGGAAGAAATAAAGGGAGGCACCTGGGTTTTAGCAGCTTGCAGTGGGGGAGGAAAAAGGAATGGCAAGAAAAACATCTCCCTTCCTCCCTGTTTTCCTTCCGCCATCACATTTCTAGCCCTGGCTATTCACTAATGGCCCAGACACTGGTCAAACACATGCAAAGACTTTCCCATTTCATTGTCAAATACTCACAACAACTGCTTCTCTGCCGCTGCTATGGAAAGGCCCGGGGAGGGTGGGTGATGGACGGATGGACGGATGTAGGGTTGCACTCAAGGGGCAGATGGTGACACAAACGGAGCACTGAGATCTGCGGTTAACTAAAAGAATGGTCTTCTACACCGCTGCCCGAGAAGCAGACAAAAGAGCATCGAAGCAGGTGGACTGGAAGAAAACAAAAGGATGGGTTGGTGGGTTGGCTTGCTGACTCCTCTGGCTGGCTTTGTTGTTCTCATAAAGGAGCACTGTGGCCCAGATGGCTTTGCCCATGCTCAGTGCAGCTCCAGGCTGGCGTCATGTGATTCCTCACTGCTAGCAGAATGGATTCATGAGAGGGCTGCTGGGGGAAAGAGGCAGCCATACAGAATGGATGCACGCACACGAGCTGGTAGGGGAGACACTACCCGTCTGCCCGCTAAGACCGCAGCCCTTTGGCCAGCCTCGCAGTCACACGCCAAGCCTCCAGCACGGCTGCGTCTGTCTGCCACAGAGGAAGAACGGAGGCATCGCAGATTTGCAGCGGCATGTGTTCATCGATGCGCACAACTTTGGAAAATAGGACATTGGTGAATTCGGCTGCCTAACGGCGAGCAGGTCTTTTTGGAAAGACCTCTGTTGCTTCCCACTATTCCGCACAAATGCTGGAAAGGTGAAGCATCTTGCATGGGGCATAGAAGTTGCAATCCTAGCATATATTTCTTGAAAAGGAACTTAAATGAGGGAAAAATCTGGCAAAATCTAAAAACTGGCAGCTGAAGACAGGCAGCGTCTGGAATAGCTTGTTCCACTTCATTCCTCGTGAACAGAATGTTTGTCTATTAATAAAGGCAATTCTACTCTACCCGACATTAAAAGATCTCAAAGTGGGACACAGACAGCAAAGCGAGATTAAACAATTTAAAATAAAAAGAGAGTCATAATCTAGTCAAGCCTAGGCCCCAGAAGCTTGCCTAAAAAGCCACATTATAACTTGGTACAAAATGAGGCCAGCATTAGCTTCAGTTAGGACTTGTATGTGAGGGCATTACATAGCCAAGGGGCCACAGTAGAGAAGGACCTCCCTCCTATCGCCACATAAGATGTTCTTCCCACCAATGGGACACAGAGGTGGGCTTCTCTGGCAGATCTCAATGACTGGGCACAGAACCTATAACTTGTTTTGTAATGTTTTGTAATTCACAAACATGGCAGATAGAAAACCACTTTAATTTCTATATCGTTCTTGTTGATCTCGAACATTCACACATTTGTTTCACACAGCAAAGTGACACTTATTCAGTCCCCAATCAGGGGTATGTGATCTTCCAAGCTGAGAAAATTAATTCTTACTATGTTATCCTTTTTTCATGGCAGTGGGGGTGTCAGTGGGCTATTTAAAAAAGATGTTCCAGTTATGATTACACCTATACATACCCTCCAACTGTTCTACTTTGTCAGGGACAGTTTTGATTAATCCTTTGTCTTCTCACTTTTACAGCTGCTTTTAAAATGTCCCATTTCTCTCTCTGCCTCTGACTTTTCCCCTTAGTCCTCAGATGTTTCAGTAACTATAAACTGAGTTCAAATGGCAAAAAGTAATCTGCATTCAATGAATTCAGCATATGGGAGGAGAGAAGTGGAGGAATCTTGCCCTTCCTCATAGATCCAGGCAAAAGCAAATTGCTGCAGCCTCATCTTGTTCATACGTTCTTCCTTATTAATAACTTTTGTCATTTTGATCCCACTCTGGTATTACTGGGCCACCTATGTCTCACTTTTCAACTGTGAAATGCTGGAGGGTATGCCTATATCCGTAAGCTGGAACCTTTATTTTAGGCCAGGGGTGGAGAACTTTTGACTAGTGTAACCACATATGCATTCCTCCCCGAAAAAAGGGCAAAAGAAGGCAAAGGTTTGCATAAAACTTAAATGGCTTATTCACATATGTATAGATGCAAATTCTGAAATAATCACTTTTTTAAAAAAACAGAAATGTAGAGCATGTCACCACAACAGGGAAGACTGTTACCAGGCGACCAATGTGCCTGCTGCTCAGTCTGCTGGCCAGGTATTATTGCAAATCCCTGCTCTCCTGACTACTTGTTCTTTATTTTTGTACAGCATTTCAAAGAGAAGAGGCTTTTAAGGAGGGGACTGTCTTCTATAAAGAAAGACACTAGGCCATCCTAACTTTTGAATTCCAGTTTCCATCAACCACAACCAACATGGCCAGTAAACAGCTGTTATGGAAGCTGTCGCTGGCCAACACTTGTTTCAGAACAAAGTAACTTCTGAGGCTAACTGCATTCCTTTGTTGTTACATGCCTTCATGTCAAATTTAACTTAACACCAACTATATCATAGGATGTTCTCGGTAAGATGTATTCAGAAGAGGTTTGCCTTACCTTCTTCTAAGGCTATTTCCGCACTAGACTGTTATAGTGCTATTATCCCACTTTCAACATCCTATGGAATCCTGGGGTTTGCAGCTTAGGGAGGGGCATTTAGAATTCTCAGTCAGAGAGCTCTTTGGTCTCAAGAAACTACAGACCTCAGAACTCCACAGGATGTTGAAAGTGGAATAATAGCACTACAACAGTCTAGTGTGGAAATAGCCTAAGGCTGAGAGAGTGTGACAGACCAAAGCGGTTCTTTGGATGATCTGGGATTTTATCTCCAGTCTTCTAGAATCCTAGTCCAGCATGTGAACCACTCCCTCTAATAAAAGATTCTTATTCAGCACAGGGCCCAAATTCCAGTTTGGAAAAGCCAGAGCCAGGGGTCGGCATCTAATAATACTATTTGCAGTATTAACACACAGTACCAAATTAAAAGAATAAAATTCAATTTAAAAAGACAAAAAGGTATAAAAACAGTTCAGTTTAAAACAATACAGCACCCCTTAGCCCATCCTTTACAAACTTTCTGTTTTAAAAACCTAGCTGAATAAAAAGATTTTCGCCTGCTCACAGACAGATGAAAAGGAGAAAGCCATTCTGGCCTCCCCAGCAAAGGAGGTCCCAAGTCTAGGGGCAGCCACCAAGAAGACCTTCTCTTGGACCCCCACCAACCATGCTTGTGACAGTGGTGGGACTGAGAAAAGGGCCGGTCTTGATGATCTCAGGGTCCAGCAGGCTCATATAGGGAGATCCCCCAGCCAGGATCAACCAAGAGAATGCCAGCCATATTTTCATCATTTGTTAGAATTGGTGTTTTAAAAAAACCTGAATGTTCTACTCTATTCAGCAGTGGTTGATGTTTAATATATGATATTTAATAACATTGCATGGAGCTGGGTTGTTTTTTGTAACTTCACCCTTGTGACATCACCAGAGCCTCTTTCCTGTGACATCATGAGAGGTCATTCCCAAATCCCAGGTTTTGCTGTCAAAAACTAGGGCCTTAGACTGTAATAATCTGGCACCATTAATCAACAGAGTCAACAGCTTTCAAGCACGCAAAGCCCAGTCCAGTTCTGTATGTGTCTGCTCAGAAGGCAATTAAAGTTTAAATACCTTGCTGTTTAAAAAAAGCAAGGTATTTAAATTGTAAATACCTTTAAATCCTTTCTTATCACCAGTCCTTGACTGGAGATAATAGTATGTTTCCCAGCATGTGCTGAAAAAAAGATGCCTTTCCTAACCAGCACTGTAGGAAAACTCTGCTGTTACCTCTCATTACTGATAACAGGAAGGTTGTCCTGGGAAGTATTATTGGAGATAACAGCAGGCTTTTTCAGGGAAGTACCAGTTCTTCTGTCTGATTAATGCTCAGAAATAAGCCCAGAGATGAAAAATAAAGCAGACACAGGCCATTTCCGCACTACACAGTTATAGCACTATCATCCCACTTTCAACCTCCTGTGGAATCCTGGGGTTTTCAGTTTAGAGAGCGGCATTTAGAATTCTCATCCAGAGAGCATTTTGATCTCAGTAAACTACAACCACAGAATTCCACAGGATGTTGAAAGTGGAGTAATAGCACTAGAACAGCGTGGTGCGGAAATGGCCTTAGTCTGAACAAGTTGCCCATAGGCTGGGTGAGTTATCCCATGGGCTGCATCAAAACCAACCAAAAGAATCCCAAACTGCCAGCAAACGCAAGTGTTTGCTTCTCCCAGCCCCCAGAGTCTGCAACCCCAGACCCAAAATAATTAACACAAGCCCAAAAAATGGCCCGAGGGGCTGCCGGAAGTGACTTCAGGTGGACCACAATGCACCAGTGTGTCTCAGCACCCAGACTTGGGCGGGAGTGGCCACAACCCTTGCTTTATCTCTTTATACATTTGTCTTTAAGCCTGTATAGAGCTTGTTAGTCAACTTATTGGCTAAGATTAATCGGTGATAACCCAGGTTATACCTAGGGCTGCTCGTGAAAAGTGGAGAGGGTTCTTGTACCTTTTAACGGTTGTGTGGAAAAGGGAATTTCGGCAGGCACTGTTAGTCAGTTGGGTTCTAAGCAAAACCAGCTGGAATCTTCCTCTTCTATGCAGCCACTAAAGGTACAGGAGCCCTCTTCCCTTTTCACTCTGGCAACACTACAAAGCAAGGGTCTCTGGGAGAATGGAAGGCCTCTGTATTTAGACAATGATTTTGATCGGAGTGGGAGGAGAGGGTTCTCAGACCCTGGTGCCGAATTTGACTCTTCTGGGATCCCAATCCAGTCTTCTGGGCTTCCCCAGATGGATACCTCCCCCTCTCCCCATGACATCTTCATTTGATGCTTACCTAGCTTGTATGAATCCATTCTGTAAGAATTCAGTGCCTCTGCTGAGGCTGAGTTACTGACAGCAAGACTTTTGGGCTAAATATGCTCGTTCTTTTGGGCCTTGCCTTTTGGGAACGTACCCTTTCCTCCCCATCAAAACCCTGAAACTGAGGCCATTTCTGCACTAGACTGTTGTAGCGCTATTATTCCACTTTCAACATCCTATGGATTCCCGGGGTTTGCAGCCTCAAGGCCCCTCCTTAAACTGCAAACCCCAGGATTCCTTAGGATGTTGAAAGTGGAATAATAGCGCTATCACAGTCTAGTGTAGAAATGGTGTCAACCCAGCCAGTGGCCTGGAAGACTTTTCCCACCTGTGTTATATAGCTAGGAAGAGAGGCTGCCTGTCCTTTGTCAGTTCCCTTCTGCCAGGCCACAGACTGATTCACTTTCGAAGCATCCTTACCTCTCGCCTCCCCTCCCTTCCCCTTGCAAGCAGCAATGACAGGCTTTCAAATGCTTAACAGCTTTTCCTCAGCCCCCACATACCAGCGGGTAGGCTGCTGAGTCGTGACAGGCACTGGCTGGCTGGCTGCCTGCCTGCCTAGAAGGAAGGCAAGTGTCAACAGAAGCATAGTACTCGCTGTGCCTGCAGCTGCCTCCCCCAAACAGGCACCCTTCCAATGGCAGGGGGACTGTAAGTCCCATCGTCCCCACCAAGGCCACCAGGTTGCCGAAAGCTGCTCAAGGGCATGCAGAAGAAAAAATGAAGAGAAGACTTAATTCCCTCTCCTGGACGTTCCAGAGGCACTACCTATCAAACGAAGAGTGGAAACATGTCCATGTCCAAGGAGGGCAATGCCATAAGAAACACCATCTCGGTCCCGGATTGATGGAAGCCATTTTTGGTCCCCAGGATCTATTGGGAGCAACACCTTCGCCCAACACATCTTTTTCCATCCAAAAAAAATTTAAGAAGCAAATTCCAAAGTGGGCAGAAACCAAAAACTCATTTTGGGGTTTTTAAAATCCTTTGGAAGGGAGCTAGGAGAAATATGGTTTTGGAGGTCCAGAGACTTGTTTCGAAGGCAAAATCACCACTCCTGGGACTCTTTCACACAACACAGTTGTAGCATTATGATTCTACTTTAACTGTTAAGGTTGCATCCTCTGGAAGCCTAGCCTTTGTAGCTTAATGAAGCACTAGAGCTCAGAATTCTGAATATAGGCTTCCTCCACTTATCTGACCAGGTAGGGACTAGAGACCTGTCATAAAATGGAATCGGTTGAAAAGCAGAAGCTGTGTACTGTACTGTAGGGATCATGAAGGATTTAGAGAGGTACACTTAGGACCAACTGCACGCGTGCTGCTTGCAAAGTCGCTCATGTGGCTTAGTGCCTTCTTCCCACTTCTCAGCTCACTGTCTGAACATTGGACTATGATCCTGAGACCAGGGTTCAATTCCTCACTTGGCCATAGAAACCTACTGGGTGACTTTGGATGTATCACACACTCTCAGCCCCAGGAAACCCCATAGGTTCTCCTTAAGATCACCCTAAGTCAGAAACAACTTGAAGGCAGACAACAATGATAAACATATCAATGAATGAATGAGAGAAAGACAGTGAGAGAATGGCTATTATTCCATGTTCAACATCCTGTGAAATTCCAGGGTTTGTAGTTTACTGAGGCCAAAGAGCTCTCTGGCTAACAATTCGAAAGGCCCCTCCCTAACCACAAACCTCAGGATTCCATAGGATGTTCAAAGTGGAATAACAGCACCACAGCAGCGTAGTGTGGAAATGGCCAAAGTATCCCTCTTTCAAGAAATAATAAAGAGAAGGCTAGCTTGGCTCTGGCCATGATTCAGAAAACAGCAGCAGTGTGAATTCGCTTCCCCTTATCCCCGCTAGGAAGAACAGGATGCTCACCGATAAACTGCAGTTCTTCTGTCATAGGCCAACAAAGAGATCATTTGATCCAAAAGCTACGTTTACATCTTTATGGTGGCTGTACCCTTCAAAAGACATCCATGGAGACATGCCCACTTAGGTTAACAGAAGAACTGCAAGTAGAAACTGCAAGAAAACGTTGCAGCATACCCTTGCTGCCCGATCGGAGTGCTACTTTTCAGTATTTCTGACTGCCAGTTCCCCATCTAGGATCATAGAACTCAAGCTGACCTCTTTGCCACCCCCAGAGCTCTTATTTTTTGTTTTCATTACTGTAATTACAGAACATGCTCAAACTTCATTTTCCTGTTATTGCAGCCTCCTCAAGGGCTTTTTGGTATTTCTGTAAATCTCAAGGATCCCAACACAGGCTAATAGGTCCCTTAGTTGGCCTTTTTTGGATACTGTCCTGTTGGCACTTACCACCCTAATTATTAGAAGATTTTTTTAAAAAAATTTGTTTTTGCTGGCAAATGCTTCATTGTAGCATGTGGGCAAGAAGTAGCAGTAATATCTTAGGATCGAGGCACAGAGGAGGAAACCAGGCTCAATGTGATTGATAAGACCAAGGACCAGGAATTCTGGATGAGAAAATCCTGCCCAAACATTTTTTCGGCTCAAACCCAAGTGTGGCCAGGAAAAGTCCCACTATCCACATGTTTAGCACTTTAATTCAGATTTGCAGCAATGCAACTAGGAGGTTGCACGCAAAGGAATACACCAACCACTGGCTCCCAGCAGCTGTTCTATTTGTCAGTTTGCCATTCTGGGATTTTTGCACAAATGCTAAAATGACAACTTCTGCCAGTTAATCTTGATGGTGAGGAATCAGCCATATCTTGATAAGACTTTTTTTCACACTGTGAAGAAATGGGATAATAAAAAAGAATGTAGTGCAACAAAGACTAGAGTCACTCCTAATAGTTACAAAATAATAAACACAATCTAGTAAACAGTCTAGATCTGCGAGGGGAGACTACAAACACAGACCTCAGTCATGCCTAGTTAATGCAGAGAGAAAGATAAACGCAATCAAGATATTTCATTGAATGTATGTTTTAATTTCTTTATAGACGCCAGAAACAAGACTCCCTGACTGGTGGAAAATGAGGGCTTCACAATGCATCCTGGATAAATAGACAATAACAAGGATCCCGACACATGCAAAGTGCTCTCATCATAAGAACACCAGAAGCTGCCTTTGAAAAGTCATCTAGCCCACTGTTGTCTACTCAGGGTCACGCTCCTCCAAACAAGATGCCAGGAACTGAACTGGAACCTTCCGTGTGTCCAGAGGGTACTGTCCACAAGTGAGTGATGGGTCTTTTCATCTTTCTTCTCAGTGTTTCTCAGGTCTGATTCACTGATGGGCTCATCCAGTTCCTTCGGAAGTGTCTGCCTCCCATGTTGCAGCAGTGAAAAGAGGGTGAGATACCCAGATGTCAGGACAGCTGGCTGCTCAGCAGTTCATTCACACACTTTAGAGGAGAGCTGCCTGGATTGCACATGTTCAGTAAAGTCACTCGAGATTCCAGGCACCAAGGGTGACACAGAGTAGCCTGTTAAATCCACGCAGCTGCATGAAGGCATTGGCCAAAACGGAAAATCCCATAGCCGGTGAAGTCTGCTTACAGGAGACTGTGAAGATTTCTTGGCTGGATATTTTTGCAGTGGAAGGAGGTCAAGTGAGAAAGATAGATGATAGAACTTGAAATATTGTTGGAAAAAGAAGCACCTTTCTGAAATCAGGCAGAGCTTTTGTAACTTAGCTGTTTCCCCTCTCTTGCTATTTCATGCCTTGATGATTCTCAGCCAAATGTGTCACCGATAGGACACGCTTCCACTCTGTTGTACTGTAGACAGAAAGGCTGGGATGATGGGAGCTGTAGACTGACCCAACAGCAGAGTGCCCAACTGGAAAAGCCTGATTTAAACTGATAAATGCCTATTCTGATGCAAGACCAGATGACAGAAACATTCAGCCTGTTGATGCCACAGTCAATAAGTATCCGTTGAACAGAACGGGAGGATCATTCTGATGCTGAGGACTGAATTCTGTGATACACCCAATGTGCCATATAAATTTGAGATTCCTAGTCTTCAACTCTGAGTACTGTTCCCTCCTTCCCTAACTGCATGGGATTAACTGGCCATCCCAACAAGATGCCCTGGATTCCAGCATGCAAAGTATCAATACAGACACAGTTCTATAAATACAGAGCACAGGATAGAATGGTTCTAGTATGTGGAGTCCCAGATTTTGTCCCATTTCAACCATCTATGACTTTTAACCTTACCATCCCTCAAATCTCTCCTCTCCCATCCCGTGCAACCAACTGTAGTCCAGAGGTTCCACTCCTGCCTGGTGTGCTCACATGTGCTTCGCAGACCAGGTGGCCACCCATTGACAGTTCTCCTCCAGAAATCACTGCTCAGCTGCAAGACAACTGGGGGGTTGTGCGGTGACTGGATAGAGCAAGGACATGTGCTCTGCCCCCTGGATGGGCAACTTGTGGCTGGCATAGTGGTGGATGATCTCGGGGACATTGTCGAATGGCGGGCTGTGCTGGCCCAAGACAAACTTGTTATCTTCTGTCTGCAAGAGCTTCATGTGGAGGAAGCCCTGACTGCTCCTAAAGGAAGGAAGACAAGTCAGCTCATGCAATTAAAGCCTCTGAAATTCCACCTTACGACCCTTATAATCTGCAGACAGGAGAAGAGGGGAGGAAAAACATCACACTTCAGTATTTTTCTTTCTGTATCCCCTGTTCTATTTAATAACTGGTTTGAGGAATTCTGGATATTTTATTTGGTCATAATAGAAAGTATTGTTACTCCCTTGTGTCTCCTTTGGTCCTTAAGAAAGTTATTTTTGGACTCCAATTCCCATCATCTTCCAAAGCTTGGAAAAATTGTTTTTGCACCCACGGTTCCTAGAATCCTCTAACCTTACTGGCTGGAGGGCTATGAGAGTTATAGTTCAAGAAAATGTAACTTTCCCATATCACCTCAAATATCTCTTCCAAGACACACAGCATACACTGGCCTCATACTATAATAAGACAGGGGCCCACAGGAACCCTGACTTACCATGGGCACATATAATAGTCCACAGTTTGTTTGTATAACCTTAGAAAGAGTCTGGTCACTGGATTGCTCCTCCCTTCCCCGCCCAGCAAGCCAGAGGATCAACATTAAAACAAACCAGTTCATTTCTCTGGCTTGTGAAATGAGGGACAAGCCAGAGCACTATCTCCGTCTCAGTTTGCACATTGTGACAAACAAAGCATGGACTTAAGCCTTAGGGTTTGTTTGGCTGCTCCTAGAGTCTTTAGGCAGTGAGCACCACCCTGGCTCACCCGCCACAAGCTAAACCTATTGACATGAACATATATCTCCTTATATATTTTAAGTACATTATATTTACAGTGTGCCCTCTGTATTTGTAGGATTTCCATTCTGGAAACCCTTGCATAAAACAAAAAACGTGAATGCTCCATCCCATTATCATTCCAATATTGCTGGCGTGGGCACACACCCAGTGGATCCATTGATGATAACCGACCACGAGGCTTCGCACAACCTCATATTCATGTGTATGAAGGTCATGTCAGCAGAGGGTGCACTGTGTATACCTATAAGCCCCTTTATGTTTTAGGGGGTTTTTTTGGCACCTCTAGTGCTATATATAGCTCGTCATCCAAACTGATTGGCACAATTTGGTGCCAGATAGTGAAGAGTCTCTCTCAATCTCTCTCTCTCTCTACCTCTACCTCTCTCTCTTTGGCCTTTTCCGCACTACACTCTTACAGCGCAATGACTCCACTTTCAACATCCTATAGAATCCTGGGGTTTGCAGTTTCGGGAGGGGCCAGCTAAGAAAGTACATCACATACTCAATCATCTGTGCTCACTCACTTGAGGGAGAGGGAAAAGGCATCATGGCTGCTCTCGCTGTTCCGCACAAGGTAACTGGCTTCTCTGCAAAGCCGCAGCAGCCCTTCCGCGTCTGCACGGCTCAAGGTCCCATGATACCACCTGTAGAAGAGGGATGAAATAATTCAGTCCTATTTCTATGGAACTGCTTCACCTTAGCAGGCTATCATTCTAATGAAAACTGAGCTAGTAATAATTAGGTGACATGCATGTACATCCTAAGGCAGGGTTTGGAAGCGTGTGGCCCTGTTCCAACTCAAACACTGCCTCCCTCACACCTTAGTTTTCCCCAATCCCTCCTCCCCAAAAGGGGGCACTTCCAATCTTGGAGGCTAGGGTGCCCCATGATGAGTCCCTCCAACAGCTTGCCCACCATTCCCTGAAGTATTCATTTTCTCTGCAGAAAACCATATACACAAATGGGTTTTCCCAGGCCTTCACTAGGACTAGGTGCCATCTTTCAAAGTTCAGAGAGAGACTTCAGCATAAATCTACTGCTCTCAAATTTATCAGTAAGCTTGACTGTAACTGTCTGGGACTCAACTGGAACCAGAGGTAGAGAAAGGAAGCAGAGATGTTCCACTGGTTCTGCTGCAGTGTGCTGGAATGACTTTTATACAGAAGAAAAAAAGTAGATGAGCTCTAAAACTCATGACACCCTTCAGGAGGTATAATCTGCACCGCTTCCATATGAAATGTAAACATATACAAGAGAAGAAAAATAACCATACACAGTAGCAATAACTGGTGACTGCACAGTTTTCTGAACTTAACTATGCAGATTTCCCATCTACAGTGGGAAAGGGAACCTTGCTTCCAGGCTCTAGCACAGAGTGCTTCGCAGGGTGGGGTCCAGCCTGCTAAGACTCTCCAACTCATTCTGGGTCTGGTGATGAGTTCTGGCCTTTAAATAAGGCCACCCCTCCTGTGCAACAGGCAGAGAGGGTTGGATCCACTGATGGAGAAGCTCTCACAATGACTCCCCTTCAAGCTACCCTTCCCTCCCGCTTTACTTTCTACTCTCATCTCCCTTAACACCTACTCAGCTACAGATCTTCCACAGGCTCAGCCAAGGAATCTCCTTATCTTTCTTGGAAGGGAAAGGTCACTTGCTACCACAGCTTCTCCTCATCCACTCTGTCCTTGTCTTCTGTTTTGTTCTGCTCCTTTTTCTCTTTCAGCTACAGCCCTTTATCCCCCAGGCTCTCCCTTCTCCAGCCAGCTGGCCTCTCAGCATCCTTTTGTTGCTGAGCAACTGATTATAAACCTTATGGTCTGCTGGACTCTCACTGGCTGATAGTGAGCTGGCTGGGAGCCTTGCTAAGGTCCCAAGAGCAACTGGAAAGAAAAGACAAGATCAGTATCAACACGGTAGTCCCTGATACCTCCAATACAGTATTCCAATGATACATAACAGGGGAAAATGTGGCTCTCCAGATGTTGTTGGACTGCAGCTCTCATCATCCCTAACCAGCACAGACAGCGGTGAGGGATGATAAGAGCAGCAACTCAACATCAGGAGGGCTGCACATTTGAGACTGCACAATCTAGCTCAATAAGGTGGATGGTATCAACAGAGTAGCATTGCAGGTGTGCAAGGAACAGTGCAACCGGTTGCATTTGGCAGTGGCTGATGGTCTTCGCTTCTCCCACCCACTCCCAGCCTACTCACGCCTGGCTCTCCAGTGGCAAAGTGGGATTGACGTGTTCACCGAAAGCCAGCCCATGCTCCATGCTCGACCAACATGGACTACCATTCTTCTCCATGCAAGATGGCAGCGGGTTCGTCAGTGCTCCCTTGCCTTGGGTGGAAACACATGACGGCGCATGAGGTGAGGAACACGCAACTTCAGGAGGTGAAGGAGATATGGTGAGGTGGCCCTCAGAGACACAACTATAGGAACTCGTAAGGCAGGACAACAGGACAAGGAAGATGTGCAAGAAATTGGAAGCTCTGAATTACGGTGAGGACAGGGCAAATCAATGAGGAAACCTGGATTCCCAGTTATGTCTGGAACCCAGAAACCTGTCTCATACCAAGACAGTCCACTGGTCCATCAAGCTCAGTGCTGGCAACATAATGGGAGGGCAACATGACACCTATGGTTTGCATGCAGCACCCTCTCCTTCCTTCCCCGCCTCAATGCCCCTGTTATCACTGAATTTTCTGCAGAAGCAATAACGGCAGCAAGAAAAAAGCATTGCTTTTCCTTTAAAACAAGATGCATACCCTCTGCACATTTGTCTATACTCTCCTGGAAGCATCCCGGAGGTGAAATTCTATGCATAAACAAGGTGCATGCAGAGAGCACACCTCCTTTATAGAAAATAGGGAGTTTCTGATGTGGCAAATTTGGTGGCAGTTGTGGGGATTATACTGCTCATGGTGGATTCAACAGGCACCAATATGGCCACCTGCCCCTGGAAGTTGCACGCCCCAGCACAGTCCAATTGACAATTGTGATCTTCCAATTACCATCCTTTCCAAGCTGAAATAAAAAAGAAATAAGAAAGCTCCAGAATGTAGTTGTTAGGGGTCACTGTTGGTTACGATGAACCCCAAAAGATGTACCCATACAATTTAGCTGCCATGGTTTCATAAGACAGGTACAACAAAAGTATGGGCATGAACCATACTGGAAAATGGACTCCACTGACTTACACCGACCTGCTGATTTTGTCCACCATTTTTTTGTTCGCTTGTCATGCCATCCAAATGGAAATCACCATCAATTATGCCCTTTTTTTCACCCAACATTTTGTTTACAGCAACCATACTATAATTGGCAGAGACTCTCTAGAGTTTGAGACAGGATTCAACCCACTCTAGAAAGGCCAAGAACTGAATGTGGGGCCTGCTGTATGAAAAGCATGGGCTCTTCCACTAAACTACACACGCTTCCTGAAGATTGTGTTTATTAGAACAACTTCCATCTCTCAAGACCATTCCCCTAGGCCATGGGGATAGTGTCCCATAAGGCACTTCCTCAGAAGAAGTGATTTAAGTCCTATCATTTCCTTACATTTTGATATTCATCAGCATTATTTGAAAACTCTTTTTTTAAGAAACAGAGCTAACAAAACAGCCAAGACATTTAGAAATCTGCAATGATGAGAAATAACAGGTTCTGTTATCTTGCCAATGTACCTATTTTTCTGAAATTTATATCAAATTTTCTGCTCATAAACTGAATTTGAAATCCACAGTTCCTATTTCTGTGAGCGCTTATGATTCCCAAACGATCAGAGTCAGGAGGCAAAAGAACAAAGGTGTACAGGACAGAAATGATGAAGTAAAGTGATCAGAATAAAGATACAAAGCACTGTGCTGTGAAACAGCAAACCAACACACATTTACCCAGAAACAAGAAAACCTTTTTGGGACGACACCTCCCAGAATCCTCCATCCCACATGGGTCCTGTTGGCTGGGGGTTTCAGGGAGTTATAGCTCAAAATAGCTCTGCATTTACCTGTAGCAAAATCCCACTGAACATAGTGGAATTCAGTTGTGAATAAACATGCGTAAGACAGTACTCTGTGTCCTTTGGTAACACAGAATGAAAGGACTGATGCATGCAAGCAGTTTAAACTACAGAGCAATGGAGGCCCCATCCTAACCTTCCCTAGTAGTTTCTCAGTTGTCCACCCTGGCCTAGACCTTCTGGTCATCTGAAAAGTTGTAGTATTAATATGCCCATTTACAAACACCGTGATTTAAGGATACCCACCACTAGCATCCAAGGAATTAGACATGCCTGCAGCATCAGGGAGACTGGTACTGGTGTTCTGGAGGTTTTGGGAAGTGTTTACAGATGGACATCTCAGGCCATTGTTCTGAGGGGTGAGCGATCCCTCAACATCTGAATGGTTCGCAGAGCTATCCAGCTGTCCAACCGGAGGCGGCCACGGTAACTCCTTGATCCCTTCAATCTCAACTGGACAAGCCATTAGGAGAGAAA
This sequence comes from Iguana delicatissima, assembly GCA_948472985.1. Lineage (NCBI taxonomy): Eukaryota > Metazoa > Chordata > Lepidosauria > Squamata > Iguanidae > Iguana > Iguana delicatissima. Next base: position 782,114 of record CAOKZL010000237.1, read on the forward strand.
AGAAAAAATTCTGAAGGGAAGCTGGCTGAATGTTTCCAGAGTTTTGGAAAGTGATACTTTTTTTGACTACAACTCCCAGAATCCCCCAGCCAACATGGCAGGCCAGCAGCCATAATGACTTGGGGATTCTGGAAGTTGTTGCTATAGCTCAATAAATCATGTCCAAGGAGAGGACACAGGAACCAGGGTTCTACTGGCCACGCTGGTCAAGGAAATCCAAACTCTGCATATTTTCACAGACCAAAAGAATCCCCTAGGAGTGAGCTACATAAAACTGCGGTCTTGCCCACCAGCAAGGATGTGCTTAAAAAAAACCTGCTTTCCAAGGGCCTTTCACATCAATTTTATCAGCAATTTCACCTTCCCTACAGCTGCATCAGAAGACCCAACCATGGATCTTCTGCATAATATGTTGTACGGCTCTCAATCAAAGTGAGAGGAAAGAAAAGGAGATTCTGCCTTCTTCCTCATCTCTCCCCTAGTCTAATCCTGTTTCCTCCTCTCTCCTCCTCCAAATCACCTTAATATTGATGCACCCTACCTGCAAAGACTCTTGAGATCCGCTCTTTCTTCCACTCCCAGGGCTGGTCATATTCCTCCGGTGGCCGCTGATCATCTTCAGGAAGCCATGAGTAACGGCACTGGGTACCAGGCAGGGAGCTCGGCTCTGTGCCATTTTCGGATGGTTCATAAGGAGTGTCATACAAGTGCAGAGGCTTTGGAACAGATAGCCCATCCTTGGAGCCTTTCTTCTGAATCTCTGGTACCAAATAAATAAGAATCCATTTTAAAATTTTCTACTTGGATTCCAGCCTTGAATTTTGGGGCTTTCGCACATACAGCCAGAAACCACCCTGGCCTCTAAACCACAGGCAGCTCAAAATATTGTGCTACTTGAGACAAAATGTGAGATGGTATATTCCATGTACAAAAAAGCCAGGTGTTGAATCTTACTTCAATACTTGTGATGAGATAGCCTTAGAAAAATGTTGGCTTGGTACTTTATTGTACTTTGCTGCTCATCTCAGATAATTAAGATCATTAAGATCAACGTTCCTTGCTCCTAAGGCAGAATTCTCTCCCGAAGCAAAAATGACTCAACTTAGGCCCTTATACTTTGAACAGACCACATGAGACAACATGACTCACTGGAAAGGACAATAATGTCTGATAAAGTGGAAGCAGTAGGAAAGGGAAGGTCATATTAGAGATAGATAGATTTACTGAGAAAGCCACAGCCATGAGTCTGCATGACCTGAGTATGGCTGTTGATAACCAGACTCCTGGAGGTTGCTCAGGCCATTGCCGCACTAGACTGTTATACTGCTATTATTCCACTTCTCCCTAAACTGCAAACCCCAGGATTCCATAGGATGTTGAAGTTGGAATAGCACTGTAACAGTCTAGTGTGGAAATGGCCTCACTCTTAGAGTCTCTGTAAGTAAAAGCTGACTTGACGGCATATAGCAACAACAAAATGCTGTTAAGATATTTAAGCAATGGTTCTCAAACTTAGGTCCTTCAGATATTTTTTGACTTCCACTCCCAGAAGCCTCAGCCAGCAAAAGAGATTATGTGAAACCACTACTCTAAAGCAGTCTGAAGAGTACTCTATTCCTCCTTCCATCGTTAGCCAGTGGGTCCTTACTCGTCTGCCAATAACATTTTGAACTGAAAGTGTAATTTAAAGTCTTTACGATGTTCCTGGTTCCTTGTTTTCCTCCCCACCCAGTGACGGTTAGCATCGTCCACCCTACCTGAGTCAGGAGGCTGGTTCGGCGGAGCCAGGACAAGTTTTTGTACCATTCACAGCTCCACCTTCCCACAGAGGGAAGCAGACTGAATGTTCATGAGAAACAGCAGGGAGGTGGTCTTTGTTGTCGCCTCAGCATTTGCCACCTGAGGCAGTTGCTTCACTCTGTACTATGCTAAGGCTCAAGGACTTTGGAACTGTTTTTAAGGTTGCAGGGGCTCAATATTAACAAAAGGGTTATTGTTTTACCTGCTTGCAGGTATTGGAAGAGCAAGTTACTTTTCCTATGCATTATCATTCAAGCATCCTTAAATATGAAGACTCTCCCAAGCACAAGAAGTGCCCTCTATGTATTCAGTGAAGCAAACTCCCAAGTAAGCAGCATAGGATGTTATTCCTGGGAGGGCTTAATAACAACGGATATCTTAATATTTCTTAGTGCTTGATCATTTAGCATACTTCTGACTGATAATTCCTGATGAGGCTCAACTACGTGGCAGTCTTGATGGTCCAATTTTGCCAAATGATTTTTGGAGGGGGTCAGAACTCCCAAGTCTGGTCCAGGGGGCTCAAGCCCCCTTTGGTCTGGGGTCCATGGTAAGGCCAATCCCCTGTGGTCTCTTCCAATTCTACATTTCTATGATTCTATGATTCTATGTTCAAAACTCAGGATTTTGCAGCATAGCCATATGACACCATGTTGTGAAATATTTTTACATGCTACAAAGCGCAGAGGCAGTGGAGGTCACAATTTGAATTCCTTTCTTGAGATGCAATTGAATTTATTGAGAGAAGGAGGAAGCAGGTCCACCTTCTTTCCATATGCCACTTTTCTGACAAATGTCATTCATATGACATAACAGAAATACAAAAAATGTTAAATACCATAAAAATACAGTAATGAATGGCAAAAGCCTGCCAGTGTAGTTTTACCCTTTGTATTTAACTGAGTTTCCTAATGGATTATTACAGTTTGGTGATCATATCATAAATATCATCTTAGTGAAAGCTGTCTTGAAAATGTAATGGCCTCATTTGCACAAATAGGTAAACCAAAACCCTCTGAATTCTCTTATTACGGGTATCGGGCAAGCAGGTTACTGCACATTGCTCTATGAGTATTCCTTATTTATCTTGCAAGCCAACAAGGATAATAAGGAATTTAAGAGCAATAGAAAATTCACAGTTGTCACCCCCAAACAAGCCAGAATCTACAGTAACTCACAGTAATTCTGGTTTATCATTTTGTGTGAATGCAGCCAACGTATTGAAGGATGAAATATAAATGTGTTAAACCAATAAATGGTTAAAAGCCAGATATAAAGCACAGAAAACTGTCAGTTAATTAAAGAAAAACAGAAATGACATGCCTTGGGGTTGCAGCCAGTTATTCAATAAAGAAAAGTGAGTGTGCCTCATCACGTCCCCTATTTAGAAGCTCTTGGGTCCATGTTGGGGAGAAAGAACTCATTTCAAATCTGACTGTGAGTTCATCGCCATAAGTATCAAAAGAAGAGTTTACCAGCCAACAGCTTCTGGGCTTCATATGGTTCCATGTAGCCTTCACTTTTCACCCTTTCCTGCTCCCCCGCTGGGCTAGAACTAGCCTCTTGCCTGGTATCAAACGGATCTGCATAGTCCTCCAGGATCAACATCTGAAAAGAAGAAGACCATCCAGTTTGTCAGAGGAGAGGGAGTGCCAACAGCCTTCTCACAGGGATGAAAGAATCTGTCAGTTTCATTTTCCCCCACAAGCACATTTTTTATTTTATTTTATTTTTTTTGGTATAATTTTTATTGAAAGTTTTTCTCAAAAATAACCCCCCCTCACTCTTCCATGCTTAAATCTTCCAGTTGAAATTGCTTATTTCCATTCCATTGCAAACATAATTTCCATCGTACAGAGAGAGGAACAGTTACATTACTTCTTCTTTGATTTCTTATACATTTATATCCTTGCCCAATCCAATACTCTTTTCCAAAGTTCTGGATAGATTTATTCTTCAAAGAAAATGCTAACTTTTCCATCTCTATCATATCCAGAACTTTGAACTTCCATTCTTCTATATCAATATGTTTCTTTTCTTTCCCGTGCTGTGCATATGTCAACCTTGCTGCAGTTATTAGATATAATAATATCTTCTGATGAATTCCTATTTCTCTTTGTTGCCCTAGCATATTTAACACAATCACATTTTTTTAAAGAACCAAACAAGTTCTTCCACCAAATGTATGACTAATATTTGTGAAGTCTGCTAAGCTCAAATCAAGAATTAATGGAGCCAAATTCTCTTCTGTACTGGCCCAACAGGTACTGGAGTACAGAGAGAGGACTGCATTGGTCTTGCCTACCGTGTGGATGATAAAGATTAGGAGCCTGTCAGATTTTTTAAAAAGTAGCACCCCTAATTCAGCACCACAAACAACACTCCCCAGCCAGGATGGCAAATCATGTTGGCAGGGAGTAATCAACGCTGTAGTATAATACATCTGGAGGGTGCCGGTCGTAGGAAAAGCTACCATAAACAGAAAATGAAGTCATGGGACATTTCCAAAATTAACAGTTATGGCTTCTCCATCGGATCCATGAGGCTCTGTTCAGGCAGGTTCCAGGCATTCTGAGAACTGAAGTCTCAAACATCTAGAAAAAGTAGAGAGCCACTCTTTTAGCCCACATGATTTTGAGAGACAGTCCTTCTCCAGAAAAATTAGAAATGCAGCTCTAGAAAAAAACAAAGTGAGCAGCTTTTTGTATTTTGAACCAACCAGAAGAAAGCTGTTTAGTCAACTCAAAGGTGTTCATATATAATCTGGATGCCTTCTGGCACTGGCAGAGAGATGGACTAAACAGCTCTCGGGGTCTCTTCCAACCCTACGGTTCCACAACTCTATAATCCAGCATGCTGTTCCCCAGGGCCATGTGAAGCCCATAAGCAAAGGAGAAGCACAATGGTGCCCTCTTCCACTGCTCTTCCCCGCAACGGATGCTCAGGGGTAGAGATGTAAAGAAATGTTGTTGCTGTTGTGTGCCTTAAAGTCATTTATGACTTACGGTGACCCGAAGGCTTATGGCAACCCAAAGGTGAAGCTATCACTGGGTTTTCTGGGAGCTGAGAGTCTGTGATGCACCCAAGTTCACCCAGTGGGTTTCTATGGCCAAGAAGGGAACTGAACCATGGGGCATTTCTGCACTACACTGTTATAGCATTATTACTCTACTTTCAACATCCTGTGCAATTCTGGGGTTTGTAGTTTACAAGAGCTCTCTGGCTGAGAATTCTAAATGTCCCCCCCCAACTGAAACTAAAAGTGGAATAATGGCACTATAACAGTGTAGTGCAGAACGCCCCCGGCCCTATACTCAAACCACTACCATGCTGGATAGAATATTCGTAATTATTTGCTCCCAGCTTGAAAAATTGGTTTTTCAACTGTAAATAAACCTCACTGGAAATTTTGTGAAATTTTCTCCTGTAAGCAAATGTTGTGGAGCAATTATTCTATACAGAAAAGAGAGGGACAGCTTTTTTGGGGGGGGGAACTTGGTTCGCGCTCAGAAGCAGGTAGAAAGCAGGTTGCGTGTGCAAAAAAAAACACCTTTTGCCTTCGCAACACTTGGAGACATTCAACTCAGGCGAGGCAATTGCACAGGAATATTCTTTTTCTGCTGCCGCAGTCAGAAAACTACCGTAATTATTCGTTCTTCTCTGAGACGATGAAATAATCCAAGATTTACCTCCCCATCAGGATGCGCTGCCTCCCTTAGCCGGGGAGGTAAAACACAGCCATGAGTAACAGCCATGGACCACCATGTATGTCCTCTGGCATCCATGCGCACAAAACCTTTGGCGTGCCGGCTCCACTCCGAATACGGCATTTCCTGCAAACCCCACGATTCCATAGGATGTTGAAAGTGGGATAATAGCACTATAACAGTCTAGTGCGGAAATGGCCTAAGTCTCCCTGCGTTCCTCAGGGCTCAGTCCCTGCTAAATTTGTCTGGGATGGCAGCCCAAAACCCTGTTCAGGAGAGGGAAGGGGGCCAGGAACGGTTGCTGCTAAGAGCCTCCAAAAGGCAAGGAAAACAACGGGGCTTAATTCGGAGTAACCAGATCGGTTACTGCGTGGAGGTGTGCATCGAGCTTCTCGCCCATTTCCGCACTAGACTGTCCCAGCGCTATGATTCCACTTTCAACCTCCTATGGAATCCTGGGGTTTGCCGTTTAGGGAGGAGGCCTTGAGGATTCCATGGGATTTGGGGACCCTTTGCGAGGATCTGTGTCCCCGGTCACAAACCCCAGGATTCCATAGGGTGTTGAAAGTGGAACCATAGCGCTAGGGCAGTCTAGTGCGGACGGGGAGCTAGTCCCACCCCGCTCCCCGGTCCGCAAGCAGCAACAATAGCGTTTTGTTCCCAAGGGAGGCGACGCCCCCGCGCCCCGCCGGCCCCCCGCCGCCCCCCGGGCCCCGCGCCCCGCGCCCCGCCGAGGAAGGACGCGACGAGACCTTCTCCTCCCGCCGGCCCCGGGAGTCGCCGGCCCGGGAGGGCGCCGCCTCGGCCCGAATCAGCCGGCGCCGGGGCGAGCGGCAGCGGCGCCCGTCGGCGGCCGGCGGGGGCGGTGGCTCGGCGCTGCCGCTGCCCCCGCTGCCCCCGCCGCCGGCGGCGTAGGGGTCTTCGAAGTCCCGCTCCCTCTGCAACCGGTAGGCGGCCAGCAGGTCGGGCTGCTCCTCCGGGCCGGCCGCGTAATCCGGCTCCGGCGGGACGGGCTTGGCGTGGCCGCCGCCGCCGCCGCCGCCGCCGCCGCGGAAGAGCAGCCGGTCGCGGAGCCAGCGAGCCATGCTGCGCGCCTCGCCCCGGCCGGCCCGGGGCCCGCGGCGGCGGCAAAGCGGCAAAGCGGCGGCCGCAGGCAGGCAGGGAGGGAGGGAGGGAGGGAGGCCGCCCCCGCCGCCGCGCCTCCTCGCTTGCCTGCCCAGGCCGGGGCAGAGGCGGCTGCGCCCGCCCATCGGCCCGGCCTCCCCCGCCTTCGCCTTCGCCTTCGCCTTCGCCGCCGCTCCGGAGGCGCCACCAGGCTGCCCGTGCCCGCCTGGGCTTCGGTCGTAAGAACGCCCTTTCTGCTCGCCCTCGCCCGCTCCTCGACACGCGTCGATGCCCTCCGGGCGGCCTCCCCCGCTGTCCTTCCTTGATCCCCCGTTGTATCGTATCAACGCCAGTTATTCTCTCCTTGCAAAAACCGGCTGCACGGGGGCTTGGCGTCCCCCGGCCGAAGAACAGGGACCATAGTAATCCGTTTGCCCCGACATGGGCCGTTTCCGCACTAGCCCGGGATAGCGCTATGATTCCACTTTCAGCCTCCTATGGAATCCTGGGGCTTGCCGTTTTGGGAGGGACCGGCAGGAAAGGCCCCTCTCAAAGTAAAGCCTGCTTGAGATTGGAGCCCTCCCTGGCCGGAGCCCTTTTGTTAATCTCAAGGCCATCATGGTACCTGGGCCGTTTCTGCACTACACTGTTATAGCGCTATTACTCCACTTTCAACATCCTGTGGTATTCTGGGGTGTGTAGTTTCCTGAGGTCCAAGAACTCTCTGGCTGAGAATTCCAAACGCTCCTCCCTAAACTGCAAACCCCAAGACTCCATAAGAGGTTGAAAGGGGAATCATAGCCCTGTAACCAAAATAGCCCTTGTTATTGACAGCAGGGGCTCAAGTCTTGCAAAACTCAAGGCCTTGCCTTCCTGGATGGAACCCTAGCCCAGAGCTTTCCAAACGTTTCATGCTGGTGACGCACTTTTTTAGACATGCATCATTTCGCAACCCGGTAGTTCAGTTTTACTAGCAAACCGAAGGTTAAACTACCCCCTTGTAAGAGATACAGACACATACATAAATTCTAATAAGGAAATGTATGGGGACACAACACATCTCACGAAAACCTTTGATGTTTTTTAAAATATATGACTTATAAATAATAACATACATTTCCAAGATATTCGGCGACACGGCGACACACTTCAGGCAACACACTAACGTGTTGCAGCACACAATTTGGAAAGCCCTGCCGTAGCCGCATGCAATGAGCTCTGTCTCTTTCCTATTACCTTCCAACTTACCGAACGTTATTGTCTTTTCTAATGAATCATAGAACCATAGAGCTGGAAGAGACCGCAAGGGCCATTGAGTCCCATCCACTGTCCTGCAAAATACATCATCCATGCACTCGTGACAGATGGCCATCCAGCCTCTGCTTAAAAACCTCCAAAGCCGGAGACTCCACCACACTCCAAGGCCGCGCAGTCCACTGCTGGACAGCAATGACGGTCAGAAAGTTCTTCCTGAGGTTCAGGTGGAATCTCTTTTCCTGCAGCTCGAATCCATTGCTCTTTGTCCTAGGCCATTTCTGCACTAGCCTGTTATAGCGCTATTATTCCACTTGCAACATCCTATGGAATCCTGGGGTTTGCAGTTTCGGGAGGGGCCGGCTGGCCCCTCCCGAAACTGCAAACCCCAGGATTCCATAGGATGTTGCAAGTGGAATAATACGCTATAAGAGGCTAGTGCAGAAATGGCCCTAGTCTCTGGAGCAGCAGAAAACAAGCCCGCTCCCTCTTCAACCTGACATCCCTTCAAATATTTAAACATGGCTATCGTGTCCCCTCGTAACCTTCTCTTCTCTGAACAAAATGTATCCGCATCCCAAAGCTGCTTCTCATAGAGCCTGGTTTCCAGGCCTTTTACCATTTTGATTGCCCTCCTGTGGTACCCAGAAGTGGAGACAGTATTCCAGGTGGGGTCTGGCCAAAGCAGAATAGAGTGGTACTATTATTTCCCTTGACCTAGACATGGCACGATATGTCCAAAGCACGATAGCCTGAATGTAACTGTTTTGGCACCTAGGGAGAGTTCAGGCTTGATTACACCCATTTATATATTCACTGTATCCATAAAATTTCTCCCCCAGAAGCACACTTCAAATGCGTTAATCTTCTTTCCTATCAGCTTTCTTCACTATCCAGCTTTCACACCCATATTTAAAATGGCCGAAGTCTATGAAGTCCCATAATTTATTTAGAACTGAGTATCACTGAGCGAGGTGAGTTTATTTCCTTTAAATATGCATAGCCCAAAACATTTTGCTGCCTGAGGCACAGGACAAGATTCCTCCACCCCTACTCCTGACGTGGAAGTGACCTAGACTGACAGGTGAGTTTTATATCCAACACAGAAAGCAAAATCCCTTCATGTGGAAGCAAAGGATAGACTATGTAGCATGCACAGTTCTGTCCTCCAAAAGAGCTATATGGCTCAGGAAGAGGAATTGGGCAGCCATTTCTGCTCTCCATATGTGCTAGCAGAGGCAACTGGCTTACTCAATGTTAGGCTCACCCCACCAAGATTATGGGATTATGGGTTTGGGGTCAACACGCATAGTATTATTCCAAATGCATAGCACTATTCCAAATATTACATTAAGGATGGAGAACTATTGCCCACTTCAGTGTTCTGGACTACAGCTCATACAGTCTCTTATTCTTGGCTAACGGTGATGTATTTTAAGTCTTTCACTCCAAGTCTCAAGTCCAGTCTCAAGTCTCTACCTTCAAGTCTCAAGTCCTTGAAGATACTTTCAAGTCAAGTCTCAAGTCTGGGAGCCAACTTTATACCCCAACCTATATTCCAGAATTTCTAGCCAGAGTCACATAAAGTCAGTTTTAACCACTGAAGCACATTCGGCCCTCCACGTTTGCGATTTTGCCATTTGTAGCTTCAGAAATGGGGAGTAGGATCCTTCTTACTTTCTATTTCTGAAGCTGGAGGATTTTCAGATCCTTCTTACTCCCCATTACTGAAGCATCAAAAGGATCCTTCTTTCTCAAGCCTGTTGCCTAAGACATTTGCTGCTGCTGAGCAGATAAGCCCACTGGCTAAGCCATTTGCTGTTCCCCTCTGAGAAATGCACCCACACTTTGGGTTTGGGAGAGATTGTCCTGTGACCAGTAGGCAAAAAGAGACGAAGGCCGTTGTTCAAAGTCCTAAGGTTTCTGGATGAATGCGTTATGTTACTGAACCGAGGGCAGCAACTCAGTCATTAAAAATATACAAGTCTTGAGTCGAGTTGAGTCCAGTCAGTGTGTTACCCTGTGAATTGGGGGTCCCGGGAGGGGCACCCAAATAACCACAACAAACACAACAGGGTGGGGAAATTAGCTGGAGCACTCTCTTGGCTAACGAGAGGCAGGGTAACGCAGCAGGATCTTTTACCCTATGTCTACAGCGTCGGGTCAGTGAGTAGGCAAATAGTTCAAATAACAAATAGATTTATTAAACAGTTATTAAAGAAAAGCACAGACACACTCCTAACTAGAAAAGGAAAATAGAGTTCAAGGGGAATGGGTGATACGCCACCTTTCCTGCAGTCCTGGGGAAGCCAACTGTAGAGGAGGAAACCCGGCGTGGCGGCCGAGGGGAATCGGCTGAACCGAGCGGCAGCAAGGCAGAGTAGAAGTCCAAGCGATCCGGCGAGAGTTCCGAGGAGCTCTCGGAACTGGGGGATTTTTATCAGGGAAAGAACGACCGTAGGCTAGTCTGGTCTCAGGTGAAAACAATAAGTTTTGGGTTGGAGACAAGGCCTCCGAAAGGTCAGAATTTGCATGACTGAGTTAAAGTCCAAGTTGACAGTGGTATGTAGATGCGGCTAGCTCGGCAGTTAAGTACCTAGCTCACCAGGACGTCCTCTCAGGGCAGAGGGTCCCTTTGTGGTAGCGTGCATTTGTAATGAAGGTGTTTGTTTCGGGAGGTCCCCTAAAGCAGATCTGGCAATATCTGGCTTGGTTTGCTGGAGCAGCAAGTAGTAGCCATGCCTAGCTTCGCGCTTGGTCGGCGGGCCTCACGAACACTTGGCTGGTGGCAGAGTAGGGCCGAATTGCGATACCAAAATGATATCTTTGGTTCACCAAAGGCCAGGCCAGGCCAGGGTGGTAACAAGTGCATCATTTATTGCCAAGTTGAGTCCGAGTCAAGTCACTGAAGTGACTTAAGTCTGACTTGAGTCCGAGTCAGTCAACTCAAGTCTGCACCACTGTTGGCTAAGGATGATGATGGCTGTAGACCAAAATATCAGGAGGGTGAAAATTTCCACAACCCTTATTTACATTAACCACAGGAGGGCCACACACTACGCACAATCCTGGATTCTATGTGTTCAGCTTGAAATGCATGGAGATCCTACACTTGCAGCTGGGAAAGAAAACTCCCTGCTGGTCCATGAAACCAAGGTTCAAATCCCCACTCAACCATAGGAACCCCTTGCATGAACTTGGACAAATCACACTCAGCCTTTAGAGAAAGGCAGTGCCAAACGGCCTCCAAATACATCTTCCAAGAAGTGGAAGCCCACTCACCTTCCCATGCGATGCGTAGAAAAGTGATCACGCAAAGCTACACAGATGGACCCAAAGTACAAGCATAGCACTTGCTTCCATTTCTAGATTGTTTTTTGTTTTATTCAAGCTCTGTTATTATTTATCACGAGTTGTAACAACTCCCATCCTCAAGACATTTCTCTCCAGTTGCTTGCTAATTTGTTCTTCCAGCAATAAAGCGATTTTGTTTGGCTGCAAACAAAAAGAGTGGGAGTTCTATTGATATATAAAAGGTTTCTAATCTGTGAGTCTTCCCCAGTTTCGCATTCCTCAAATGAGGACGGACTACTCATGATACACAGTTAGGTGGGTAGGAATCGAAGAATATAGTCTGATCCATCTGCAGGCACCAGATTATCCTGTGCAGAAATGACTATAACATCAAACACAGGAAGAAGTTTGTTGCGCCATTAACCAACTTATTGACAGGATGACCTTCTACTAAGAGGAACGTGTCCTACAAAAAGACAAAGGCCTAAATCAGTTCATTTGGGTGGATCCAAGGTGGAGCTAGCAATTAATTTAGGCTTTCCACCTCTGAGACCAGCCCTGAGCATACATAACTGAAACAAATGAGTATCATCAGGGGACCTGAATTACAGCCTCATGGCTCACGGTGCAGTTGTTAAACAGGCTTATACGGAAGATGATTCTTGGGAAATTTTACAAAAACAACCCCTACTAAAATCAGCAGAGCTGGTACAGGACCTGTGCAATATGAACTGATACGAGTGGCTCCAATCAAATCCAGGGGGTTGGACTAGATGGCCCTCGTGATCCCTTCCAGCTCTATAGTTCTAGGAAATTCATGGTTTGGGGCAGCAGAAAAAAGGTAACTAAGGCCATTTCCGCACTAGCCTGTCATAGTGCTATTATTCCACTTTCAACATCCTATGGAATCCTGGGGTTTGCAGTTTAGGGAGGGGCCTCAAAGGCCTCAGGGAGTCTGAAAGAATTAAGGGCCACCCAAAGAGCCTTTGGGGACAGCATGATACCCCAGGGAAACATTCGCCTGCCACGATGTATACCCACGGCACTGTGGCACAAGATTCAGTCTCAAGGAGTAATAATGATAAGCAAGTTAATATGATGTGTGCAAGTTTAGGTTTCTCGTTACAGATGTGGCACAAACACAACACACATCCTAGTCCCAGAATGGGGAACTGGAAGCCCAGCAGATGTTTTGAGCTACAACTCCCATCAACTCCACCAGCGCTGCCAATGGTTGGGGACGGTGGGGAATGTAGTCTGGGAAACACCTGGGACTTACCACAAGTTCCACACTCACGATCCAGTCTCTCAATTTCTCAGCACCGGCTGCTTGTAGACATCCACGGCTACATCTGGATTACAGAACCTTCTACTATCTTCATTTGTGAGAGGACTGACTTCATCTTCTTTGAGGAAAAACGAACGGTTGACAAATATGGACAAATCTGTATGAATTTGATCATTCTGTTTGTCCAGGGTGAGAAGACAAGAGGGGTTTCAATGTTCATCACTAGGGTTGGTTCATGTTGTAAAATGAAATAAGCAATAATTTTGAAACAACAAAGATGCATAAAGTGCATTTGTTCACTCAAAAAGCTATTGATTTCTTAAGTGCAAGATATAGCTGCCACCTTCTTCTTGCATGCCTTCCACCGGAAACCCTGGCAAAATGGTTTTCTAAGCAACCCAGCCTACTCAAGCGCTGTGCTTTTTAATTTTGGAGACATATTAAATTTTTTATTTATTCACAACAGAATGCTGGAAAACACTTTTTTTCAAAGGGAGAAAAATTAAGCCACCCTCTGCCGTGACTCGGATTCGAACCGAGGTTGCTGCGGCCACAACGCAGAGTACTAACCACTATACGATCACGGCGAGCTACCGGGGCTCTTGAGAGACGGTTTGCCAGCCACCCTTTTCATTATTACTCTCACTGACGTCACAGTTTTTACATAGCTATTGGTTCGGCTTTCCATTTTCCCCGCCCCTCAGCGCCGCCTCTCTCACGTGTTCGAGCTGGGTTCCCAAGTCGCGCCTGCGCACTCGTACGATCTTTGCTTTCAGAGCGGATGGTACGAGCTCTCGCTTGGCCGTAGTTATCGAACGTAACGCGCACCCAAACATCTGACCCTGTTCCCCCCCCCCTTTTATACAGGACTTTTAAGGAACACCATGCTCGGTAGATAAAGTGGGTTTGCAACTTCGTTGCAGCATTACAGCTTTTCAAGTCGCTGAATATACAACGTCTGACTTAGTGGAACTTGTAAATACGTGTATTTGTGCGTGTGCGCCTGCACATCGGTAATGCATTTATAGCGATTCCCTAAATTTCATAAGGCTTTCTTAGGAAAGGAATACTCAGAGGTGGTTTTGCAATTAAAGGCATAAAATATTGCTGTAAAGATGCTCGAGGATGCTTCCCAATCCCTTCATATTTTTGGTTGCACTTTTCCCCTCTTTTCTTCGCTTGCACTCTTTTCATATTTTTTGGTTCCACTTTTTGGTTGCACTTCTAACACTTACCTAATTCTGTTGTAAATCTGTAAGAGTTTTGTCTTCCAAAATTACAGAATGTTAAAAACATTTTAATACTACCATTTCAGCCATACGATTGTATATATGCAACTTCGCTTAACTTGTACCACGTGGGCTTAAATTACTTTCTTAATACAGACTGTGCATGGCGATTTGTATCTCAGTATCTCACAACATTCGCTCTAGACTATAGTTCCTATAATCCCTGATCATTGTCTAGGGCTGCTGGAAATTGTAATCCAAAATACGTGGGAGGATCTGCCCTGGTTTAGAGCCTGCAGCTTCCCATCTGTTTGAACTGGCTTGGAAAAGGGGGGCACCACTCCCCAGTACTCTACCTCTTTCTGGAAGGGGGAAGTAAACACCTGTTCCCGATCACACCGAAGGTTATCATGACATTTCTGTAAGAAGGAGCTCATTTCCGCTTCAAGAGGGCAGAAACCGGTAACTGAATCCAAATTTTCCGCTGTATCCCACATAAATCTATGGTCAATAGATGGGTCACGTGTCATGCTCACGCGATCATAGCTCTATGGTGACGTCTCCAAGGTGCCAGAGCGCAGGCGTGCGTTCCCGCCCTGGCGCTTAGCTCCGCCCCCGCTCAAGGAGGGAGCTGTTGCTCTCTTGAATTTCAAATACCCGGATGAGCTGAGGGGCGACCGTTGAGTGTGAGGGAAATGTTTGCCCTCGTTGGTTCTGGGCAAGCGTCGTGGAAGTCTTTATAATAACAATTTTTCCAGGCTCAGGGCCAATGGAAGAGCCCGTGGTAAACGTTTTCACCCTGCCCGGTTCTTCCCGCCTCTCTCCCTTCTTTCCACAGCAGGGTTGCCACGTGAAATGACGGACGGGGCTCCTGTACCTGTAATGGCTGCGGAGGAGAAGGAATTTCGGCAGGTGCTGTTTCCACAGCGAGCAACACCTGGTGAAATTTTCTCCTCAACAGAGCCGGTAAAAGGCACAAGAGTCCTGTCCTGCGTTTTATCGGGCGGCATTTCACAGAACAGGAATAAAAGGCAACGCCATAGTGTGGCTGCATTCGGGATACCGCAGTTCTCTCAGAGGACTGGCCTCGGTGCCTTTGGCTGAGCTGTGGTGTTGCAAGCCTTTTAAAATAAATAAGCAACAACACTTTCTAGAAACAGTTTCTTTCTTTCTAGCTGTATTTGTTTGACAAAAAACAAAAGGAAAAATTGAACTAAGGCATACTTTGAACCGCAGCTTACTATGTCAGATGCAGGGAGCATTGGCCTGTCTATAAAAAAAAATCATTTCTTGTAAAAATATATAGACATATTCCATGGGTAATCCTAGGGGTATAGTGGATGTGCAGTTTTGGGTCAGGCTAGATGACCTCTGGGTGTGAGGGAAAAGCCATTAATTTTCCCTGCAATTGAAGTGACTCTGTGTTTGAAAGAAGAACAATAGGACACTGTGAAATAGAATGTTGGGGAGGATGAAATGTGCTTCGCTGTGCTTCGCAACATTTGTAAGATTACGCTGGAGAATGGTGGGAACCATCGTATGTGTCAATTTCCTTTCTTGGACATGTGATGTCTTGTACTATAAATTTCTGCAAATGTAAAGAGGCGGGGCTCAGACTTTTGAGAATTATCTCACTGAGACATTGTGCACAATAAATCTTTTTTTCTAAACCGTGGGTCTCTATCAGTTCCACTACAGGGGAACAGGGACATCCTAACTAAGCCTGTTCCAGGGGATGATAAGAGCTGTAGTTCAGCACATAACAGAAGGCACCAGTTTAAGAAAGGTACCATAGGTACCGTTTTGATACCATAAGTATCAATATACTTAAAGTATCAAAATCATTGCATGAGTCCTGCAACCATGTGAGAGTGCTACTCTCCAGCTAAATGAATTTTGAGTATACATCTTAGTTCTCCTGTAAAAGTTTCACTGAAATAACAGGGACTGCGCAAAAGAGCAGATTGTCCCCATAACTTAGATTTTTCTATTTCTCTTACTACAGCCTTTAATGGCACTCAAGATACCTTGTTCACAGTTTCAGCTGAAGTTGCATTGCTCTGGAAAAGCAGATAGATAGAGTTTGTTGACATGACTGGCCCTTACATAGCATGACTTCATGTGCACTTATGACATTTCTATTAGTATCCATGCGCTAGCCAATATATGTGTGTGTGTGTGTGCATGATCCAAAAGTCTTAAGATGCCAAATGTTGATATCAGTATGGTTTCTATGGAAGTGCTTTCAAATAAACATCTCTCCACAAAGTAGAAGTGATAGAGTGTTATAACTATGCTGCCTCAGGCTAAGCATTTAAATTTTAAGTGCAATCCCCGTATTTCCTAGGAAATTGAAACAAATCCTGAGAATGCTGAGAATGTACCTCAGAACCAAGCAGAAAATGGAAGACAGGGTTCTGCTTTCTTGAGTAGGTATGAAACAGCATATGTTGGGTAAGAATGCTATGGCTGGGCAAAGAAAGAAATAAAAATTAGCATATAGACATCGTAAGTACAAGCCTAAATTCTACAGTTTTCTGCAGTATCAAGAATCAGCCTGGGAATAGTCTGGATATAGTTTAGGATAAGCTGCTAGATAATGCTGTAATACTTGGAACTATACACAGAAGGTACATTTTTAGCGTTCCTCATATTGAAAAATAATAATTGGAAGAAGAAAGGGGAAAGGGCTTAGCATAGTTCTTTCCCAGCAGTGCACTAGTTTTTTGGGTTTTTTAGGCTTTTTTTTTTTCAAAGTATGCAAGTGTTCCAAAATCTGATTTCTAGCCTTTACTGGTTGCACCACATCAGAATTCTACTGCCCCATGCCCACTTCATGTTGCTGCTTGTATAGATTCAGCCTCAGTATAGAAGGATATGAAAGAGCAGGGGGCTATCTTAGTATATAGATTTGTTTTTCAAATAACCACAGCTGATTGTAAATACTTTAAGTCCCATAAATATCATACTTCTCCACCAAAATCAAAGGGACTTAAAGGGACTGATAACCAGCAGATTTTTCTGAATACAGTCCTTTTGATCACTCTTGTAAGATGTCTGGCAAATGTTTTCTGGATCTGTTGTAGTTTTCATTCAGGCTTCAGCAGAAGTTCAGTGTAGTCTGCATTAGAGAGTCTAATCTACAGGTGACCAAGGTAGCAATCTTGGAAATGTAATTTTCTTGATCATTAAAGTACCGCTGACCCAACAAGTGCTTGAAAAAGGCACTCCTGGGTTCAGTTGCCATTTAAGGCTCAAACAACAAAGCTGGTCTCTAAACTGTAAACCTGCTGTTCTAGGAAGAATACCCCCAGATGTCACTAATAGCCAAGAAAACCTTTCAGGCCAGCATCTGAGCATTTCTAACATACTATTATTTTATTTTTGTCAGGATCTACACCACTTGTTCTAAGACACACGACTCTTACAAGGCTTACAGTGAAGTGTTGAAGAAAATGTCCTTGTGTGCCCTATATACAGGTGAGATTTTGCCACTGATATTTTCCTGGAAGCACCAGAGATTGCTGCCAGAGGAGAGAATACTGATGGGTGCGGTATGGCATTACCCCAAATTCACAAGTTCCATTGTATATCAGGTGTGTCTTCTTGCACTGCTAGCTCTCAGTCACACTGTGCCAAACTTGAAGTTTTGTTGTGCTCTTCAGTAGCAAAACTGATCCATGTCGCCAATATTGGTATGAATACAACTCCAAATCCCAGAATCCCCCAAATAGCATGGCTAGTGTTGCAGTCTCAGAAAGTCTCTCTTCCCAGATCTGATTCCGGAGTAATGTCTTCATAGTTTTATCTAGTGCCATGCTGCTTCTGCTTGAAAAAGCAAAATCTCTTCTGCATCTTGTTTTCACACTTTCATTCGCATTAGTTATATAGAAGTTGATGCTACAACCAGGAAGAAAATCTTTTCAGAAGACTGGAAAGTGTTACTATCACATTTGAGACATAACTGATGACCATATTTATATGCAGGAGAGATTTTTTCCTCTAGCCCAAATGGGCTGGATAGTCTGTCTTTTATCCTTGTAGCATTAGAGGTAGCTTATTCTAAACTGATATGTAATTCTGCACATACCTCTGATAAGATGTTCTTTGCTGTTTTCTTCTTTTAAAGCTGTATGCATATGAACATGCATATCTGTTTAATAAACCCTTACATGCTTGAATTTCAGTTCCTAATTTTCCTGCTGAGAATCCGTTCAAAGCTAGCTGATTTATGCACACCTAACAAAAGAGGAATCTGTGCTTGTACTTCTGGAAAAATAACTGGAATAGGAACTGCTCTATTTATTCCTGCCCTGTATGTCAGAACCCATCACTGAGAAAGGGACTGCTTCTTCTATGGAAAATTGAAGAGGAAAATGCTGAGATATCCTCACATCATTCCAAACACACATTTGTACTTTTTTAAAAGTTCTATGACACTATAGCATCAGCCCTCCACATTTG
Source organism: Iguana delicatissima (assembly GCA_948472985.1). Classification (NCBI taxonomy): domain Eukaryota; kingdom Metazoa; phylum Chordata; class Lepidosauria; order Squamata; family Iguanidae; genus Iguana; species Iguana delicatissima. The sequence continues at coordinate 800,254 of CAOKZL010000237.1, forward strand.
CAGGTTTGACTTTCACAGTTTTGATTATTTGTGAGTTTCTTCAACCCCTGCTCCCTCCACCTCAGGAGCTTCTTTTCTGGGGGAACCTTCCCTGTCAGGGGCTCCAATCAGGCTGTGCAGCCCCTTAAAAATCACTTCTCCTGCTTCTCCTTCTCCTCCACTATGGATGGCTTGCAGCCTGATTTCTCAGCACCACAAATCCTCTCCCACTACCACCCCACACCCAAGGAAGAAGAAGGATAAGAGAGATGAAGTATAGGGCCACTATTCCAACCCCCTCTTCCATTTTCCCTGACCTGGTATATGTGTGTGTTTCTGTGGCCATTTCCACACTACACTGTTATAGTGCTGTTACTTCACTTTCAACATCCTATGGAATTCTAGGGTTTATAGTTTAGGGAGAGGCATTGAGAATTTTCAGCCAGAGAGCTCTTTGGCCTCAGTAAACTGCAAACCCCAGAATTCCACAGGATGTTGAAAGTGGAATAATAACACTGTAACGGTGTAGTGCGGAAATGGCCTGTATGTGTGTACCTTCAAGTCACCTGACTACTTATGGTGACCTCATGAATTTCCTAGGGTTTCTATAGGCAAGGAATACTCAGAGGTGATTTTGCTACCTCCTTCCTCTGAAGTATAGCCTACAGCACCCAGCATTCATTGGCAGTCTCCCATCTAAGTACTAACCAAGGCTGACCATGCAAGATCGGCCAGGAGGATGTGGTGTCTGTAGAGCATTTTGGCTCTTTCTAAGCTCCTACTGCTGTTTACTTCAGAATTCTGTGCGTATTGTCACAGGCAGAACTAATTCCTAAAAGTTACTCTTTCGTCCTGTAGTCCCAAATCTGATGTTTTCATACTGTTATTTTCAGATTTATGCTAATAGTTTTAAAACTATCTCCCCTAGGTCCACATTTTGCAGACAAGTAACTTTGTAGCATAGGTGGACTTAGTTGGAGAAGTTTGAGCATTACCATACCCTTCCTCACTGTAAAATGCTTAATAATGCATAATAGAAATAAAACCAACTTTATACTGTAGACAGATGACTTCTCACAGCTGTTGTTTTTCCTCTCTCTAGCCTACCTGGCTTACCTCACCGCAGCCTGCTGGCTGAACTTTCAGCGAGCCATAACTTTGCTTATATTTACTTGTATGACTGTCTTTGCTGTGGCTTTTACCTTGGTAAAGAAGTGGTGGGGGGCAAAGATTGCCCAAGTGCTGAGTCCGGCGGGAAAATTCCTCAAGACAGCATGGCCTTGGTTGAAATGGTGAGTCGCGGACTAGCTTTCTACAACAGTTTGGCATATTGATTTAATTTGCATGCAGCCAATAATACTATTCCTCTCAACAGATTCTAGTTTACAGATGTGCACATAGGCTGCAGGCTGGATTTAACATGCCAAGCTAATTTAAATGATACCTTCTAACATTTCACATATGAAAACCAAGACACATGTGGCCAGGCAACATCAGAGTGTGGTCAAGATAGCAAAAGTTATTAATGAAGAGCACACAACCTAGGAGAGGTTGGAACAGTTGGCTTTTGCCTGAATCCACTGAGAAGGACAAAATTCTGCCCCCTTCTTTCCTCCCTGCTGAGTTCAGTGAAAATTGCTTTTGCGCTTTGAACTTAGTTTGCAGCAACTGAAATAATCTGAGGATCAAGGAGGAAAGTGGGAGAAGGAAAAGAAACTGGGACATGTTAAAAGCAGCTGCAAAAGTGGGGTAACAGGATTAATTGGGGCTGTCCCTGCCAAATGAGGATAATTGGAGCATATGTAAGTGCACCCCTTTTCCCAGTGTCCTGTCATGTTTGAAGGTATCAAATTTTACTGCCAATTTCTTTAATTATGAAAAGTACCTTATTTTCTATTGTTTACGATTATGCCACATTTCACTGTTTGATCTCTTTAGATGTCTTGCCTGTAATATCCAAACTTGTAAACAGAGGTGACCGTAGATCTACCACTACACAGTCAGTGAATCTACTGGGTGTTTTACTCTTCCTGGGTTGAACTGGAGTTCTACTGATGCGAGACCTACTCTAATACCGGAAGAGATCCCATTCAACCTGAAACAGCTGTAGGAGAAACTCTGGTGAATCAAGTAAAGATTCTCTGTCTCCACAGTGATGGATCCACCTGCCTCCCCACCAGAGACACCATGTATCAATTATAAATGAGACACCATGATTATATTCTGTTGCAGTACTTCCTTATGCATGTTCTGAAAAGACTATTGTTAGACTGCTTCTTGAAGGAGTGTTCTCAGAAACAGCACATTCTGTTTTCTGTTTTTCTAGACTAATATGGTTTTTCATTCTTAGGATACTTTGCCTGTCTGTTTCAATTGGCGTGGTTACCTGGATGGTTTTCGAAGTGTCCCAAAGACATTTGAGATACCCAAAGCTAGTATCTTTGGGAGGCTACTGCATGTTAATACTGCTGCTTTTTGCCTGTTCCAAGCACCACTGGGATGTAAGTGAAAGCATTTTGGTGATGGGAAAAGCGGTTGCGGGGGGTTGGGGGGCAGGCAGTTGTTGTTGATTTTTTAATACTAAAGAGCCCTGGCATATTTCTCCAATCACGTTGCCAAAAATATCTGTTTGACTTCTGCTAAAGTCTAGGTGCGGACTTCTAGATAAAGCATCACTTTTAGAAAGACTATATAAATATTTGCGTCTATTTTAGTTGCATGCCTCTTCCCATTGCATTATTTAGGACAGTGAAAACATCTTTTAAAATTTACCATCATGACCAGAAGAAAAAATTTTTTGCAGTGTAGTTTCCTGTTATTGACTTTATTAATTATTCAGCTGGCTTTGTTGCCCCTACTAAAGTTCTTGTGAACATGTGGGGAAATGTTAGTAGGAAAGACTCAAGGTAGGTTTATTATATATTATGAGGATTCCTATGTCTTGAAAATGGATATTTGAAACATCCTATTTGGTATTTTATCTTTGTGGTTGTTTAAATAAAGCACAATAAAAATAATAAAATAAAAAAAATAAAAGCACAGAAGCTGAAATTTAGAATCAATCAATTCGTGTTGTTGAGAGTGGCAGAACATCTGGAAGTTAGGACTAGGATGGCAGGAAAGTGGGTAATTTATTGTTAGTTACTGTTTTGGTTTGGAAGAAAAAAAACATTCAAACCTTTTTTTTCTGAAGTCAATTTGCTTATGTATTTGTAAAAAATAGCAGTCCCCTGCCTCCCTTGCAATTCTGTCCCAGTTGAAGGCACATATAAACTGGGAGGGCCACCTTAGGCCTTTGGGTCCCACCCCCAACTCAATGCTGGAACTCAATTTTTACATCAGAGATCTTTTTTTTTTTAATCAGAGGTAAAAGCTGTGGTCTGTAGGCCACATGTGGCCAGGAAGGTCTTTTGTGCAATTTCCTCATCATCAATGTTTTTTAAAAAATGGAAAATTGCACCTCCAGCATGTGTTGTTCTACATTAGTTAACTCCCCAAAGGTACAAAACAGCAAAGGGAGGGAGGGAGGGAAGGACAGAAGGACGGAACTAAAATGTCCCTTCAGTTTGTGAAAATGTCAAAGTACAACCATGAAGGAATCAAAAGTCAGAAAGGTTCATCCCCCTACAGATTTTCTAAAGTTCCCCATCTCTGGTGTACACTTCTCTCGTGCTTCTCCAAAATATCCCTAGGAAACAACAGGGAGTTAGGAATATCCCTAGGAAACAACAGTGAATTAGCTGTGGGACATGGGGGTTGTTAAGCTGGCAGACCAAAAAGTGACAACAGATTAGACAGAAAGCCACAGGGCAACATAATATGGAGGTCTGTTACCTGGTTTTTCCTTCCAAATGTTTCTTTTAGTGGCAAAGAGAGTTTGCCCTGAATCTCATCAAATCATAAAACTACAAAATTGAAACTGATGGCAAATGTCATTTAATCCAACCTTCTGTCACTCTTAGGACTAAACAAAGTAGAACATAAATATATATGATAGGAAGATTTTCATTTCCTAGATATATAGTTTATAAGAGGGGGAAGAGAAAGCTCACAACAGTTCTATTCATATTGCGTTCGTGTTGTTGTTGTGTGTCTTAAAGTAATTTCTGACTTATGGAGACCCTAAAGCTAACCTATCACAGGGTTTTCTTGGCAAGATTTGTTCAGAGTGGGTTTGCCATTGCTCAGCCTTCCTCCAAGGCTGAGATAAGGCAAGTTGCCCAAGGACAACAATGGGTTTCCATGCTGAATGGGGAGTTGTAGTCCCATGCTCAAACCACTCACTACACCACACTGGCTCTCATAAAGTTCATATATTCATATGAACTATTACATATATAGTATATTGAATATATCCGTGTGCATGTGTACGTCCTTCAAGTTACCTGTCAACTTACAGCAACCCTATGAATTTCATAGGACTTTCTTAGGCAAGGCAAGTTCCTTAGAGGTGGTTTTGCCAGTTCCTTCCTCTGAAAGATAGCCCACAGTTGACCATTATTACCTCCTGCCAGTGGTTTCCACAGTGGCAAGCTGACTCTGAGGCCAGCTCAGACGTTGCTTATTGCAGGCTTTTATGGATGGCTGCCTGTTCTCAAAGAGATCCCATGTATATATGATGCATTTCAGGTGTCCTGGAGAGCTGTGTTATGGGGACTTGCGCTGCAGTTTCTCCTTGGTATCTTGATCATTCGGACAGAATCTGGATATCAAGCTTTCCAGTTCATTGGTGATCAGATTCAGGTATGGAACACCATTCTCATCTGCCAGGCATCTCATTTCTGGGATCGTCAAAAGCCCAGAGGACCAATTTTGGTTTAGGGATTGTCTCAGATGTGGGTAAATTGATCTGAAGATTAATAGAATGGAAAGCATGGGTGATGTGTCACATCTTTTATTGAATCATTGTTCTAAGGTCTGTTTGTTCCCTATGAAGTGTGGATTCAAAATCCAGCTATAATGTGAATATTTACTATATAGTTTTGTCAAATTACTATTTCCCATGGTAATTTCTACCAACTGTAAACATTAGGGTAAGAAATAGGGACCTGCAACATTTCACTGGAAGAATTTTTAAAGAAAATGTAAACACATAGCATTCAGAGTTTATCCAGTTGTCTTCGCTTCATTTTCCCAGCACATTGTCCATATGTGGTCTCTCAAATGTAGTCACATTGCTTGTAAAACAGAAATAGTGTTTGATAAGTAATTGCAAGAAAGAATACAAATGTACAGTGCCCTTCAAAGGTGGTTTGTATCACAATAATTTCAGAAGCATGATGATTTTGTTGGTACTCCAGTATGGGTGTTCATTTTATGAAATGCAGCCAGAGTGTTGGGCTGCTTAAATATCTCTGCCCAGTAGATTGTTTGTCATAAAATATGTACTTTTTTGCTAATACATTTGGAACAAACTGTGGTGTTGTTGTATGCCTCCAAGTCATTTCTGACCTGTGGCAACCCTCAAGCAAACCTATCAAGGGGTTTTCTGGGGCTGAATGCGTGGATGCATCCAAAGTTGCCCAGTGGGTTTCCATGGCTGAGTGAGGAATTGAACCCTGGTTTCCAGGGTCATAGTCCAACATTCAAACCACTACCCTACACTAGCCTCATGAGACTGTATGCACCTTCAAGTTGTCTGTTGACCTATGGTGACCCCATGAATTTCATAGGATTTACTTAGGCAAGGAATGCTCAGTGGCAGTTTTGCCAGTTCCTTCCTCTGAAATATAGCCTACAGCACTGGGTGTTCTTTACTAGCCCATCCAAGTACTAACAGGGCTGACCCTGCTTAGCTTCTAAGATCAGACAAGGTCTGATGCCTTTAGGGTATTTAAGCCAGAGCTCTGTATTTTTCCAAGATCTTTTTTAATGTAATCAAGATAAGTCCGATCCAAGCTCATTCTTTCAACTGATATTTTCATTTGCAGACATTCCTGGACTATACCATAGCTGGTTCCAGTTTCGTCTTTGGGGACAAACTGATCAAAGAATCATTTGCTTTTCTGGTCAGTTTAAGATTTTTGACAGAAGTTTCTCTTTGATTCCATCTTTCTCTTATCTACTCAACTGAGGCCTCAAAACAAGAGCTTTACTTTACACAGGTAGGGATGGGATAAGACTTACTTGACCTACAGCTTATGCAAGGAAATTGCATTGGATCCACCCCAAATGGACCAGAGCAAGCTAAGTGGTGGATAGCTGGCCATTTCCTTTTCCACAGAGACCTGGCAATATGAAGTTTTCTTTGCCACTGCAAGTCAATGGATTAATACATGCTGCCCAGTATTTCTTTGATAACTTACCAACCTTAGGTGACACTTGATGAAAACTGACATACACTGTACTGTTCTTTCCCTAGGCACTGCCCATCATTGTCTTCTTCAGTTCTGTGATATCTATTCTCTACTACCTGGGGATTATACAGTGGGTAACTATGAAGGTAATGTTGGTCACAAAGCACTGGGGAAAATGATACCCAGTGTCTGCAAGAGGCTGACTGCTGAAAGCATTCTGCTGTGTGGAGTAGAAAGAAGGAGTTCCTGTACTGGGTGTGGTGGTAGTAGGATAGAAGACAATGTGTGAGAAGTTTCTCATCAGCCAAACAAACTTTATGAATATTTTTTAAAACTTTATTTAACACTAATCACATTTTAATACTGATGTACATGCAAAAAAATTTGCAGTGATTAATACAAAGCGATCAGTGCTCAACCCACCAACCAACAAATTAATTTTCCCTATAAATATATAACTACATTTATCCCACCTTCCCTCCCACCCCCACCCCCAGGGAACAAAGACAATTTTTATTTAGCATCCCTTTCCTTTGATGTGGATAATCATATTGATTTTATCTTTTATAATTTTATACCCTTTCCTTCCTTAATTGTCTCTATTAGTTCGTTCCACTTCCTTAACCAATCATCTTCACTAAACTGATCCAAATACTCCATTCTTCTTTCTAATATAAAATCAAACATTATCTATTCCAACATAAAATGGTGCCATCTTTCCACCTTCCGTTTTCCTTCATCTTTCCAACTTTATGAAGATAAATCATTCTAATGTTTCACTGATTGATTTCTGGTTCAATCTGTAGATCTCTTGGCTGCTTCAAGTTACAATGAACACAACAACCACAGAGTCACTGAGTGTGGCGGGGAACATATTTCTAGGAATGGTAAGCCATTTCTGTGAGTACCCAAGATAACTTTTCTGCCTTGGACACAAGTAGGTAAGGGCACTTTCTCGTGTACTCTAAGACTTCTCTTTCTAGAACTTAACTTGTTGCTTTTTAGGGCTGCACTTTCCAGAACTGTTTAACAGCCATTGCTTCTAGATAATATTTCTGTGACCTTCTAAACAAAAATCTGATTTGAGCCTTTCTTTTTGGAGCTGATTGCCTTTCTTGCCCTACAGACAGAGGCACTGGTGCTGATTCATCCCTACTTGAGTGACCTGACAAGCTCAGAAATCCATGCTGCAATGACTGGAGGCTTTGCTACCATTGCTGGCAGTGTTTTGGGAGCCTATGTTTCATTTGGGGTGAGTAGATCACTCAAGGATATAGAAGTTATCCAGGAATCCCAGTGTAAGGGAGGAACTTGTCTAACACACAGTAGTACATTTTGTACTACTATGTACATCCCATACATACAATACTGTACATCCCATACATACAGTAGTACATTTTGCGAGGGAAAGGAGGGTGAATAATGCAGGGTATTACAATGAAAAGGAGGGAGGAATGGGAGTATATTAGATTCCCAGGAAAATCACTGCTGAATAGAGATTTGAATCCAGTTTCAGGTACAACACTTGAACCTTCACAGCATATTTTTATATGTGCCATGGAATGCTAGGAGCAGATCCTGTGCAATAAGCTGCATGTCTTCTATTAACTGTATTTGATAGGATGTTTTGCTTCCAGAATCTTCATACTGTGAATTTTGCAGCTTACTTGCTATATGTTAGTGGCGCCCTACCTTATTGTGTTGTTTTCGCTAAATCTAGCGTGTTCATACCTTTCAACATATTCAGCCCCAGCACAGTGTTTAGGTCCTGCCTTTTCTTTTCTTTTTATTGTTTCTGGTACAGAATATGGCTGCCTTCCCATTATGCCACTGCTGTAGTACACAGGGCTGCTCTTTTGAGATGAAGATCAATTTTGCCCTCATTACCCTGCATCCTGCTGCAGATTGATGCCTCCTCCTTGATAGCGGCGTCAGTGATGGCAGCACCTTGTGCTTTGGCCATGGCTAAACTCGTCTACCCAGAAGTGGAAGAATCAAAGTTCCGAAATATGGAGAATGTGAAGATTTCCTGTGGGTGAGTGTGGCAGAAAATATTGAAGAGTGTAAAAGTTGCTACTTTTCTAAAAGTAAGAGGAAAGTGTATAAGGAATCCAGAGGCATGGGGCAAGTAAGGTACATGCCCTGGGCGCCAATGCCAGGGGGGTGCAAAAAAGCCATGCTGGAAGATTTAGCAGCAGCAGAGCAGGAAGAAGTGGCCCTGGAAGTAAGAGGGACAACTTCCACACTTGCCCTAGGCGCTGGTTACACTAGATACGCCTCTGAAGGAATCCACTCTAGCTGGCTTTCTTTTTCTCTTGCTGTGTTTTCCTGCAGGGAGGCACAGAACATCCTAGAAGCTGCCAGCAGTGGTGCTGCCATTTCTGTTGGGCTGATTGCTAATATTGCAGCCAACCTTATCGCTTTCCTGGCTATGCTAGCCTTCATCAATGCTGTACTTGCTTGGCTGGGGCAAATGGTTGACATACCAGGACTCTCCTTCCAGGTAGTACACACAATGTAGCCAGTGAATTCTGCAATACCAGGGGAAATGCCAGGGTGTGAAAGCAGTTCAGTTTCCATTCAAGCCTCTTAGATTTCATTACTGAGATTGCCAACTCTTTCTCCCAGTCACCTAATGCTTTCAGGCAAGCCAATGCATGGCTCTAAAAGTGTCAGCTCTCATATACACGCTCAAAAACATCTTCCACTTTTTCCGCCCCTGGCAATTTTTATCTTTCCTTCTTTATACTTGAATGTACCAGGCAAGCTCTAGAAATTAGCATTACACAAATTATTGTGGCCTTATAGTCTGGCATAATTGGAATATAATTGGAATAATCACAATCCTATGGTTACCTCCAGAGGAACAGGCTTATACTTGAAACCACTTAACACAAATTAATCCTTATCATATTGTCAGGGTAGTTAAAAGGTGCCTATCAGGAGAGGAGAATATACAGAGTATTTTCTTTCTTCCAATTTACTCTACATTCAGGGTTTATACTGATTAAATAAATTTACTGAAACAAGATGTTACTATTTGGAGCTCTTTTCCACTTCAGCATTCAGTCAAATGAAAGCATATGAGGATATCAGCTGCTTCTTATGTAGTAGAATTACCACCTCACCCGACATCATTTCATTCTTTCCCTTTTTCACTTTTGCTGCACATTTTGACCATATATGGCAAGTATGGCCTTGGAGCTACATATGCTCAGCAAAACTGTTTTTTGTAGCCCTTCACCTCTGAAGACTCCTCAGACAATATTTTTTTCTGGCCAAAAAAAGAAAGAATTAATTGCCTTATGGGAATCAGCAGGATTTACCTATTATATTGATTTGAAGCCTCATACAAATTTTCACTGATTAACATTTTTTAAATTGTTTTTGAAAATCGCAAGTGGATTTTCAGCCACTTATGGGGTATTTTATTTGGTTTTTTGGCAGTACATGCAGCCCTTGGAGGATCCTGGAACAGAGGACTGGCCATTGGTCTCAGCACAGTTGCCCACCACTGCTACACTGTGATTACTTGAGATTCCTTATCATAGATCCAAAGTGTATTTGGGAAAGTGACTGGGAAGGAGACGTAGCATGTGGTCCTATAACATTTTGTTCATGATGGGCATGAGTCAAGTAAAAGCTAGAGGGATTTTGGGAGGACTAGGAACATGACTAGTAAACTTTATTTACAAAAACTTTTCTGTTGTCCAGATGATCTGCTCCTATGTATTGGTGCCTGTGGCATTCTTGTTAGGGGCAAGCTGGGATGATGCACCTCTGGTAGCTGAACTACTGGGAATCAAATTCTTCTTAAATGAGTTTGTGGCCTATCAGCATCTGTCAAGCATGAAGAAGAAGCGGTTGGATGGAATGCCTGAGTGGGACAGAGCAAGAAAACAGTGGCTTTCAGTAAGTGCACAGGAGACACATAGGCTGAGAGGGAGGGAGAGAAGGAAGAAGACTATATTGATGTACCAGATCCTCACAAAAATATGATCTCAGTAACTGTGCACATATACATATGGGACAGTATCACAGTGCAGGTACTGTGTACTGTGATTGGTGTGACAATGGATATAGCACACTCAGTTGCAAGTTTGTAATTATCATGGCACTTATCACAATCTTTCTTGCTGTCTAGGTGAGATCTGAAATTATAACAACTTTTGCTCTGTGTGGATTTGCAAATTTGGGCTCCACTGGAATCATGCTGGGGGCAGTGAGTAAGTCTACAGCCCCTGGGGGTATTGCACAGATTAACAGTTTGATAACACAGCAGAGCTCTCCAAGTCTTGGATTTCTAACCTAGCTTCCAAGCACCTTGTTAAACTTCCAGGCCCCTAGCTATATCAGGTATGCCACAGCTTCCCACTGCTACCTGCCATAGTCTTGGTCACTGCTTTCTGGAGCACTGTAGAGTCCTTGGGCTTTGGCCTAATAGGCATGTGATAGAAAATGCTTAGTACATCCTATTCACCTATTCACCTATTCCTTTTTGTGCGAAGCTTCCTTGGTACCAGAGCGCAAGAGTGAATTTTCTAGCACCGTCGTGAGGGCTTTATTCACTGGAGCCTGTGTCCCTTTGATCAACGCATGTGTTGCAGGTATTGTCTGGATTTTTCAGAGTGGCAACAACCACAGGAATTAAGGGGAGTGAATCGGGCATCTCAAATACAAGATATAGGACAGTGGGAGAGAATTTAAGGGGATTTTTCTGAACTAATCGTGTTATGGGAAAGTAGGCTGAAACTGCTCTTGTCTCATGTACTGATGGGACCTTTAGAAAGACAAGTATTCCTTTGAGCTGTGATCAACCCTTCTTTGCAATGCTCACATTGTTCTTAACTTCCCATCCTTCAAGAATGTTGAGAGCCTTTTTCATGGTCCCTCTACTCCACAGGTATCCTATATGTGCCTAGAGAAGAAGTCACTGATTGCCCAAAGTTCCTCAGTACAACCAATCTCAACAGCACCACCTATAATATCTATCGTTGCTGTGAAGAATTGTTTGCCAGGTGAGATCCAGAACAGCAATGAAGCCTCACTGAGGTTTGTTCAGGAAAAACCATTAGCCTACATTCATTTATTCCTCGTTCATTCTTTCACTTATCTGTAACAGTCATATACTGTACATATCATTTATGGCCGCTAAGGCATGTACAAGAGAGGGGAGATAAGAAGTGACGAGTTTAAGTGTAATTGACTGTAGGTTGCTTTATACTTTACAACACACCATGGACAAAGAACTACTCTTACTGCATTCCTAGTTGAATAAATTAGAAGCAGACTGCATATATACAATGCTTACATGTCACTTGTATAGGTTCCTTTCACACACCTCATGAAAGCATATAAGAAAAAAGCACTATTACATAAAGTATAAAGTTGCTCAAAGTAATTCAACAAGCCTAGTGTTGTTGGTTGTGTCAACAAAAATGGAAAATGGCCATGCCCAAATTAACCTGAGCTTATTTAGAGATTGGTATCAAGATGAGTTTAAATCAGTATTGGCTTTAATTATTGATTTACTTCTTGCACTAAGTAATGACACTACATGCCTAATTATGAACCTCATTAAACATAAAGGGTTTCAGTGCATATATAGAATTAGATGTATGAGTAAAGCAGAATCTGCATGTTGTAGTTCTTCCTATAAGTGTGTTCATGTAATTTTGAAAATCAGTACCATTATAACAGGGGCGAAGAACCCAAAGGCTGCGCCATTTTGCATTTTAATTTTTTAAATTTTTTGAAATGTTTTTAATTTACATATGGGTGAATTATGTAGAAGATTTGTGTAGACTTAATAATAATTACACGTTTTAAACAGCAAACAAAAATCATTCTCAAATGGAGCAGCCAAAAAAAAAAAGATCTGGTTGCTGCTTTCAAGTGCTCAAAAACAAATTGTGCTTAGTTCCGTATACATGGATCCTTTGCATTTGACTAGAAACATTTGCACTTTATATCAGATATGCCAGCAGCTACATAGATATAGACAGCATAACCCTTAAGTTTTAAAAATTTGCCTAAATGTTTCTCCCTCAGACCAGAGTGTCCAGCATCACCCCCCCCCCAATGGTGTGCAGCACCTATGGAAGATCCAATTTGAAGGAAATGCCTTTTTATTACTTCTGATAATCTAGGGTTCAGTTCTGATACTTAAACCTCTAGACCTCAAATGAAGTCTTACCACCCTACTTTTAATGGAAATACCGTGTCTCAGCCTAGACCTTTTGAAGGCTGATATAGACATAGATGTGGGGTGGGCTGAAGGCCTGAATATTTACCTGCTCTTTGAAGCAAATTCCCCCTCCACACCTTTATTCAAGTGGAGAGTGTGCCATCAGTGTCAAAACAGTTATGCTTCCTCCAAGATGTGTAATCTGCTTCAGATGCTCCGTAAGAATCTCATTTGAGTGGAGAATCTGGGTAGCCTTAAATGTTGTTAATATTGGTGCTGAATCCAGTTTTATTGAGCTAAAAGCAATAGAGAAGAATTTGCTGAGAAAAGGAAATGCCCACTCCTGTTTTGTTCACTGTGAATAAGGAAGTCTTCATTCATTATATGGCCCGGAGGGAGGTCAAACTACGAGGACTTACTCTGCTTCTCGAAAGTAATCTCTTAATTTCTGTATGCTTCCTGCTCCTGAGTCTGCATTTTGTTTCTCTTCCTCCACCCCACCCCACCCACACACTTTTTTTTCGTGGTGGAAATGACATTGAGGCTGGAGCAATCTGAACCAAAGGATCTTTGGGGACAGAGAGAAATAAACTAATGACCACAGAGGGGCAGGATACTAATATTATCATATTATATGAGTTGTGGCATAACTGTGACCATGAAGATTGCTTAGACACTTTCATAACAGTCAGTACTATGTGACTTACCATTTCTCCAAATGTCTTTCATTTGAAGATAGTAGTGAGCAGCCTGCATAGTCACGCTCAGCCTCAGAGGAAGGCAAAGGCAAACCCATTCTGAACAAATCTTGCCAAGAAAACCCAGTGATAGGTTCACCTCAGGGCTGCCGGAAGTCAGAAAAGACTTGAAGACACTCAAGGAACCAGTAGATGGCACCAATTTTCCTTGCAAGATCTGCCTGGTTTGAAAGATTCAGCAAGCCAATAGGTGTTTAATTTTCTACAAGACATTATACTGCAGTATGTCAATATCATCCTTGATAAAAGGATGCCACTGACATGTTTTTTCTAGATGTTATTTTGTGCTGTTTTCAATATTTCTTTAGACAGACTATCTGCATTATAGGATTTCCTATTTAATTTCAAAGATGCTCTTTTCCCACAATAATGCAATTGTCTAACAAGTATGGGATATATCTAAACTGAAATAGTATGAGTGGTGCATACTTTATTTTGCCATTTTTAAAGCCAGACAGGTGGTAGGGAAAGTGGAAACAGAGATCCAGCTTAAAAAAATAGATACAGATTTTCTATCCTTTGACCATTGGATTTACCACTTGGACCACCTTTAGCTTCTCAGTCAGATACAACATTTGAGAATCAATTGAAAAATGAAAGATAGCAGTAGTCTCCTCAACTGCATCCATCTGGAAACATTAAAGCACAGTTATTAGTCTTGCCACTTTTCCATGGGTGGAGATTCTGAGAGTAGAGTTCTAACTCCTGGTGGAACAATACTTGCAGGTAGATTCCAACATGAATGTAAGGTTATCATTCAGGTTTACCTTTTTCAGAAGAGGTACATACAACTCATCCAAATCTTTGTCCATAAGTATACCAGGCCCCATGAAGAGAAAGTAATGTTGCTGTTACATGTTGCTGTTACATTTTTTCCCCTTTTTCATAGCACTTTGGATGGATCCAGTGGATCATTTTCCTTTACTGGCAACTGGAACAATATTAATGTTGACTCTCAAGAGTATTTAAAGCAGTGCTGTAAACACTATACAGACAAGGTCTGTGGCAAAGCGTAACAGTCAAGGAATTAACCAAGGTAACTTGAGGGGGGATCTCACAACAGCGCCACTGAACTAAATGCACAGGCATGTCCTATAGCCCAAGAATAAAGTAACTTTTATAGCGGAAAAAGGCATATGAACATGATTGTGCCCCCCACCTTCTTTCACAAGGACATCCCACATTTTTGTTCTGTTTGTGGCATAGGAAATCCAGCACTGAGTTCAAGATGTGCTTGGTGATATGACAGATTTATGAGCTCATGGGAAAACAAGTCTCTTATAGTCTCACTTCCTGACAAGTGTGAGTGTATGTATGTGCAAATTCCCAGTCTCCCACCCACCTGACCTCCCTATGCTCCTTTGTTTTCTACCTGGGCCTCCACTCACCCCTTCTGAAAAGAGCCTTGTGCTTTTGATCTTTTACTGTTACTGTCAACTATTTTACTGATTATTTGCTCTTTTGTATTTTATGAGTCCTGGAAATTTTTAATGAAAGGATGACATAAAAAATAAAAAAAATGTGCAAGCTTTTTTCCTAGTGGTGTCCCATCAGTATTGCAGCTGGTGACTTACAGTTCTTCCAAAGAAAAACGTACGGTATTTCACATCTGACTTGTCACTGTGAAGAACCCTGGTAGAAATGGTCAGTTACATTATTCCTTGTCACCATTGTTGCTACAAAGAAGCCAACTGATCCACTGAGAGTCATGAGTCACTTGAGTCACTCATAACGACATTAGGAAAGAGTTCTGGTGCACTCAAAAGCTTGCTTGTGTGGTGTCGTGTTTTAGTGATGCAGTAAAAATATTACTCAAGCCTGTATTTTTTTTCCTCTTTCAATTAGCACTGTCACTTTTTAAAGGAGTGATAGTATTCAAGGAACATCAATGAAACCATGTGCTTCATTTCTTCCTTGTCTAACAACATTTCACTCAACAGAGTGAAACAGATATAGTTGCCTATTCAAAGTATAACAACCGTACAGAATGTTGGAATGTTAGGTTTTAAACTAATTTGTTAGTGTTGTGACTGAAGATTATTATTGTCATTATTGTCATTATTATTATTAACAACTGAAATAGTTTGATTCCTTGAATTGCGTTAATTACTTGATCTATTAGTTTTTAAAACAAACCATGGGAATTATAGAGATTATCTCCATTGACCATTTTGTTATTGCCTCTTTCAAGTCTTTTTCGTCATTTCAAAATTGTCTTCCCCAGTCTGGACTTTCCAAATTTGTTGAACTATAAATGGTTAGTGATGATGAGATTTGTAGTACAATGGCTCTGGAAACTGCCAGGGGAAGGCTGCCCTAAAATATAGGATCTAATAATCTGTCAAATTAAGTGTTATTACTGATCTGCAGCCTTCATTTTTCCACCTCCATCGATCTCCCCAAAAGTATGGATGCTGTTCACACAGCCTTCAGGCAACTTGAGGCCTTTCCACACTACACTCTTACAGTGCTATAATTCCACTTTCAACATCCTATAGAATCCAGGGGTTTGACGTTTAGGGAGGGGCCTTTAGAATTCTCAGCCAGAGAGCTCTTTAGCCTCAGGAAACTACAAACCCCATAATTCCACAGGATGTGGAAAGTGGAATAATACACCATAACAGTGTAGTGAGGAAAGGCCCTTAGATTGTTTATCTGGATTAGAAAATGTGAATAAGGAGTTATATGTTCATTCTAGTTGGAGAATACTGATCCGTTGCAGTACTAAAGTACCAAAGTGTGCCAATACATTATTAAAGAGATCAATTAGTGAAGGATGAAGAATTCTTAGTGAGAATTACTTTGAGTGTATATGCAGAGCATATTTCTGTACTGTTGAATAACTGCCTCTTTTACTTGAATCAATGGGAATTGGTACGTCAACACTTGGACTTCAAATTTAAACCCATGCTTTTCAGTTAGAGTGGAGACATCCAGACATCTAATTGGCTACATTCAGTTTAGATAAGTCTGCAGTTGCAACATAAGATTAATATGAAGAGTTCTATGCATTTGGTTTTCAGATGGAGATAAGTAAGCATATTCTAGAAAAGCTGCTGCCTGCAAGCAGGAGGCATTTTGAAATTATCTTTGACACTTTGTCATTCATTCATTCATTTAATTCATATTCCACCTTTCTTCTAGCATGGAAAGCTTTATCTCCCCCTCTACCCACCTTCATAGTTCCCAGATTTAAATAAAGCAGGACCAAGCTTACCCTGAAGTACTTCTTTCATGTGCTTAGAAACATACTGTTTCCAAGCAGAATATTATTTTCTTCACTTCAGTGCCTATTTCTGAAAGTAATTTGATTATTTTTCCTATGTCAGTAGACCTCTAAAATCTACCAGTGTGTGTTTGGTGGGGAGAGGAAACCTAAACAAAGGAAACTGCTTCAGTAGGATAGAAATGCCATCTGCCATGGCATTTGGAATACACACATAAGATCAGTGTCTAAGTTATTTTCTCAAGAGCTATTTGTCTTCTGTTTGCTGGAGATAAGGTCAAAATACTTCAAATGGACATGATAACAGAACTGTCCTATTCCCTATGATTAAGGAAGCTGCTCATTAATCTGTGTTCAGAGCTAATGGTAAAAGAGTTGGCACCAGTGCTGCACAGAAGTGGAACTCTCCAAGGGGACTTTAGCATATTGTACTTTCCTTGTGTAAATGCGGAAAAGATTAAAGGTTATTCATATGCACCTGACTCACACTGTTGTTTATTTCATTGAATGCTTTGTAATGCTTGTTAGAAACAGGAATTTTCACAGACCAAAATAAAGGATTTGTTCCTTCAAAAATTTTGCAGTTAACTGGCAGACTAAAGTATAAAATTGGGTAGCAATATCTACTTTACCATTTAACTGTTAAATTAACAATCATTTATCACATAAATAAGTAAAAAGTAAAATGAAATAAAAAAGCTGCCAGAAAATTATAGCCAGTTAAAATCATACATGGACAATTGGAGTGCCTGGGTGAAGAAAAAAGCCTTCAGTTAAATCTTTAAAGTCAGTACCAAGAAGGCATCTATGGGGAGGGTGTTCCAGACGTGCTGTGTCACAGCTTAAAAGGTGCCGTGTCACCAGTCACCATTTGCCTCACTCTTGCTGTCTCCTGCAGTTTTTTTGACTAAACCCAATCTTATGCCTTTTGCCCTGGAAGTAAGTCCTGTGTTCATTTGGAGTTCCATTGAAGTAAACCAAGCATGGAGTTGCAGTTTGAAAATGTAATCTTATGTACATGTTCTTTTTAACTCAGTAGAGTGTACTTGTAGGGAAATTCACAAAGATGCTGTGTGCAGACATTTGATACTCAGGTCCCACATTGTTGCTGTTATTTGTCATCAAGTAGACTTTGACTTATTTGTCATCAAGTAGACTTTGACTTATGGACCTTGTGAATATGAAAGAGACTGAGAGAGAGAGAGAGAGAGAGACTGTGATGTAGTGGTTTGAGCAGTGGATTATGACTCTGAGACCAGGGTTCAAATCCCTGCTCAGGCATGGAAACCCACTGAGTGATCTTGGGCAAGTCACCCTCTCTCATCCTCAGAAGAAGGCAAAAGGAAACTCTTTCTGAATAAATTTACCAAGTAAATCCCATGACAGGTTTGCCTTACAGTTGCTATACATTGGAAATGACTTGAAGGCATACAACAACAATGAATGGGAGACCTCCAAGAGCCCTGGTGATCACCTGCCCTGCTCAGATCTTGCAGACACAGGTTGGTGGCTTCATACCTGTAATAGGGTCTCCCTCTTTGCCTACTTCAGCAAGTATTATAATTTTCTTCAACAAGTCACATCTCATCATCTGTCCAAAGTATGACAGACTCAGTTTAGTCATCTTGGCTTCTAGGGAGAGTTAAGGCTTGATTTGTTCTAAGACCCATTTCTTTGTCTTTTAGCAGCCCAAGGGTCTTAGAACAAAGAACATAGAGCTCTTCTCCAGCACCAAATTTCAGAGAAACTGGTTTTCTTCCAGTCAGTTTTCTTCACCATCCAACTTTCATACCAATAGAAATCACATATACTAAAGCATAGATAATTCTGACTTTGCTATTTAGTTAGATGTCTTTATACTTACCTAGACCCCACATGGCTGCCTTTCCAAGTCTTAGCTGTCTTCTGCTTTCTTGACTACAGTTTCCATATCGATTAACAACTGACCCAAGGTATAGGGAATCTTTAACTATTTTCAATATCTTCATTGCCCACTTTAAAGTTCTGTAAATCATCTGTGGTCATTATTTGCATCTTCTTGATATTCAGCTGTAACCCCATTTTTATTTCTTGCTCAGCTTTCATCAGTAGTTGTTCTGTCTTTGCTGTTTTCTGCAAGTAGTATGGTATCATCTTCATATCTCAAATAGTTGATATTCCTTGCCCCATTTTTCCTGCCTGCTTCCTCTGACACACATACAATTTAACCAGTGAGCCACATGATTCCCACTGTTTCAACATCTTCTGCAAGTTATTGCAAACCAAAAATAAAAATAATCCCCAAATCTATATCCTTTACAATCCCCATATCAGTTGTGTTTGAAAATCTATTTTACCAAACTTTGCTAAGTCTAAGGATTTTTCTTCCTTTACAATCAGGTATTTTGTGTTAGTGGGCGGAATAATTACTAGGCTGTTGATATTGCAATGTATTCTCAGCTTTGAACTGACTTCCTCGTTTTATGGATTGCTTTCCAAACAACTGAAAATCAGGATAGTATGTAGCAGAGAAGCTTCCTTTCACGAACCTTTTGAATGAGAGAATGGACATCCAGTTAGAATTTCTCTAGAAATCTCTTTTAAAATGCTTTATGTGCTTCATATCTGAACTTTTGCAGACCTAAAGGAACCAGAATGTAGGGCAGTTATCAATTGTACTCACATTCTGATGTCTTTCTGCATTTCACCAAAGGTGATTTTGGAAACCTTATTTATGTTTTTTAAAATATATTATTATTATACCTTTCTCAGAAAACTGGGAGAATAGAAAAGTACAGCACTAACCCTCCTGTTAAAAGACCCTTTCCCAGCAGGCAGTTGCTTTCCAGAATAAAAAGGCCTTAACATGGCCACAAAATGACAGCCAAGAAGAAGCTATCTTGATTCTTCCCATAGATCACTTATTTAGCCACTTGAAAAAGATTCTGACTCAGGAGCTATAATCCTCAGGTGTACGTGAGGGGAGGAGCAGGATGTTGTTGGAGTTCAGCCTCCAGGTCTTTGGACTGTGTTGTTAATTGATAACCGATCCATTGCCTGGCATGGATGACCAGAGATGAGAAGGAATCCTCTGTGAGGGACCTGGAGAGAACTCGATTCTGCTGTGAGTTTATTTGCTAGTCTCTTGGGGTTAGATTATAGATGCATTCATAGGGGGAAGCATTTGGAGACTGGCAAGGCCCTGTAGAGCCAGGAAGGGAGGAGTTGAGGGATTGGGGGAAAGGGATTGGTCCACCTGGACCGAGGCAGGGTTGTGCAAAGACAAAGATTGTGCAAAGGCAACCTAGTGCTTTAGAAGTAGTTTTTTTTCTGCAAAAGAAAGAATCAGAGTTTGCAAAAGTTGTGGGAATTTTTGGACTTCAAAGCCAGTGGCCATGCTGGCTGAGGAATTCTTGGGACTACAGTCCACATTTACTTCTAAAGCATGGAAAGAATACACAGCCTGTAACGTCAGGGCCAGCCCAAATACTGGGCAGAGTAAGGCAACTGCCTGTGGTAGCAGATGCAGTAGCAGCAGATAGTAGTGGCAGTACCGATCCCCAGTTATTTCTCATGAGCCCTGACCATTCATTCCCCTCTTTTAATGGAAAAGCTGTGTATTCCACACAGCCTGTCCTGCTCCATCAAAACGACTGTCCAAGTGTAGTTGAGGACCCCATCCTATTGCCAGTGGGAGGCCCACCTGCCTGTCCAGGCAGCTTTTATATACGGAACAGAGGGGGTGCCATCTTTCCTTTAGAAAGCAAAATGTCCTGGACTAGCCTTGTGGAACAGTCAAGATGGGAGATCACTTTCTTTCGAGGGTGATAGCACCCAAATTCCTGAACTGATTGCCAGCCAGTACACTTTGCCTGTTTCTCGATGATACAAAACATCTCTGCCTTTGTTCGTTTGCTGTTTCTTTCTCCAGCTCAGGGCTCTGTGCCTCATAAACTCTCTGCTCGAAGTTGGAACTATACATAGGCCAGCCCCCTCCTTAGCTAGAGGCACCCACCTCAGGAACCAGATGCTGAGGGGTGCACAGAATGGAGAAACCTACTTGGGCCACGTGAGCTACCTTGTGCCCCCTAAGCTGCCCTCCAGTGTCCTGTCACCAGTACTGAGATAAGATTTAACTGCCAATTTGGTCAGCATATGGTTGAGGTGTGGGAGGTGGCATTTTATTCTTCGTCTTAGGCTGCAGAATGTTCTGGGCTGGCACTAAGAGTGCATGACTAGAGAGAAGAAAGAAGGCATGATTGTGCATGCCCTCCCCGAGCCTGGAAAGGTACCAAAAACTCCATCAATTCCAGGCTGATCACACACCATGTCTTCCAGTGAGCCAGGGTTATATAGCAACTACACAGCCTGAGGGAGATGGGAGAAGTCTGTATTTCGATTGGAGATGGTGACCGAGGATTGGAGAACCCAGCCTTGGAGCTCACGGTAAATTCCACCATTCCTCTTCCACTCTTGTTAATTCATCCCTTTGTACTGTTTCTGAAGAAAACAACCATACTTGTGCTCTTGGCAGGAATCAGAGGGAAATCCAGGAGCAACAAAGAATCATCACCCTTCCGAGATTTTGGAAGGAAACAGCACACAAAATGCTCCTTTCCAGAGGTCAGAGAAACCTATTGTAAAGTAAGGGAGAGGAGATAATCCTCTGCAGACTCTTCCACTGTCTTTAGGGTTGGAAGGGAGGGGGTAATCCATACTTAGCATTCCTCTCCCTCATCCTTGGTCCCACATCAATGCTGGAAGGGATAACCTAGTCCAACGCTGCACTAAATGGGTCTTCTCCTTACATATCTCTTCCCACATTTCATTGCACAGGCCAGATGTGGCCAACCCCAACTAGTGAGCCCTCTTCAGCCTTGCCTTCTCTCCAGTCCTACACTACAGCAAGGCTTTAAAAATGCTTCCATTTTTGCAAAGTTTATTTTCTTGATGTAATCCTCTTCAGGTATAAGGGTGTGGCTCGCCCATTTTCTAAAGCAAAGGGCTTTTGTAAGACACATGTCAAGTTACTGCAGAAGATCATCTGGTGCATCTTGTGTGCAGGTGAGATTTTCACACACACAAACCACAATATGTTTGGGGGAGTGGAAAGAGAAGCAGTGATACAATTATTATTTTTGAAGCGCAGGAACGCATTATGACTGTGTGTGTACACAAACACATACACACCACACCATACAGCAATGCATAACATCATAGTCAATGCATTAAGATCAGTATCAAGAGCTTGGAAAAGGTGGTTTTTTGGACTAAAGCCCCCAGAATTCCCCAAGTAGCATAGGGAATTCTTGAATTTGTAGTCCAAAAATAACTTTCACAAATTATGCATGATATCAATCCTACATGTTTTTCCCTGGGAGCTGATTGCAGTGGGTAACTGGTCAAATAGTGAGTTTCACCAACAAGTCTTTTGAGGATGATACTAGATAATAATTTTAGCATTTCCTTAGAAAAGGTGTTCCCTTAAGGAGCATGAAATCTGTCTGTTTATCCTACTATCTGCTTTTCTGCATTTAGCCTTTGTTTTATGACTGATCATCAGATGAGAAGCACGTGCTTCATTTGCAATTCTGATTGCTAAGACACTGTCTCTGAGGGTAACCCTGTTGTTTGAGGGGAACAGGTTAATCTTTGGGAATACATATTCCCCTTCAAGTCTAATTCAATCTTTTTAGCTTTCAATTAGAAATGAAAATAGTCTTTCAAAAATGCATTTCCATTTCGACTGTTAGAATGTAGTAAAAAGGTCACTATCAAAGAAAAAGAAAGAAGCATCCAGTTCTACCCAGTTATTGTCCTCATTCTTTGACCTTTCTCTATTACAGTGGTTGGCAACCTGTGGACCCCAGTTATTGTTGGACTGCAACTCCCATCAGCTCTCACCAACATAGTCAAAGTTAAGACTGAGGGGAGTTGCAGTCCAACAATGCATGGAGGTCCACCCATTGCCCATCTCTGTTCTAGACCAACCTGTTACAAGCCACAGTAAAACTTGAAAGCCTTGTCATCACCTCATTCATTTGCCAATTACTCCAAGAGTCTGGCAGGTGATTTCATCTCTCTTGTTCTGAAATAATTCCAAGAACTGCACTCCCTCATGTTCACATATGGGGAGGCAAGTGCAAGTGGAGATTTATAAAAATTTGGATTTCGCTCTTTTTTTGGCAAAGCCCTTTTGGCAAAACCCAGCTGGAGTTGGAGCATTGCTAGGCATGTTTGGGCATTGTCATCAGTTTGTTTGTATGCTGTTTTCCCATAAAATTGTGCATAAACCAGCTTATAATACATCAAATGAATTTTTAATATAATAAATAAACCATTGCAAAAGGCCACAGTGTTAGCTGTATAACCCACAGATTTATTCATTATTGTTATTTCTTATACATATTATTGTTGTTGCTATCCCATTATTTTGTTCAATGGATATGTGAGCTGTTTCCTTACAACAACCCTGTGAGGCAGATCAGGCTGAGAAAGGATGACTGGTCATCCAGTGAGTTTCATTAATGCTTTAAACCTATATCCTCAGAAGATCTTGGCAGAAGTACAGCCATGATTTTTAAAGCCCATGTGCATGCAGAATTGCAAGATTAT
Source organism: Iguana delicatissima (assembly GCA_948472985.1). NCBI lineage: Eukaryota > Metazoa > Chordata > Lepidosauria > Squamata > Iguanidae > Iguana > Iguana delicatissima. The sequence goes on from CAOKZL010000237.1 coordinate 823,294, forward strand.
AGGAATCTTCTGTGGCTGCACCAATAGGACCATGATTAGGGACTAGTTAGTATTCCTGAGTTTGGAAAAAATGAAAGATGATGAACATTCTAAAGAAGGTGAAGTGTTCATGGTAGCATTGATCTGCCGTCTCATCTCATAAGTATCTGAATAGAAGCAGTTCCTCTCTTGACTGTCTTCGGCTGCAGCCCCACCATTACTAACATACATAACAGCTTGCCATCCAACCCATTATAATTATATTTGTCAATGAAGTGGCATTGTTTATCAGCAGGACTGGAGTATGTGTGTACACCAATAAGGCTGTAAGCAGGACCAAAAACAGCTGGTGAATCCACAGCTTTGGAGCAGTGAACCCACATCCAATTTGGTGGTCATTCTTCCTGCAGCTGTTCTGGATTGTCCAAGAGCTTGAGAACTCCAGAACAGGGAGGCCGAATAGGTTTGATTCTTCTCAAGAGCAGGCTGAGGGAGCTCTACCTCCAAAATTAGTTAATTAAATTGTCAGATTGAATGATATTTGGGAGAAAAGTGGTATATGCAAATAAGGTAGACCTGCTTCCGCTTCCTCTTAATAAATTCACTCAACTGCATCTCAAAAGAGGAAGTCAAATTTTGGCCAACCTGACTGACTGCCTTTTTGCAGCACATTAAAAGTGTTCCACAACAGGGTGTTACTCATATATGCCACAAATGGATTTTTAACAGGATCAGCCTTACCATAGACCCCAGAATAGGCAGGTGGAGAAAAAAAAGCCTAGATTAGACTTGCAGGGCAGAGCCCCTCCTGCAATTATCTATAAAACTGGACTACCAAGACTATGTAGTTAAACCTCATCAGAAATTACCTATCTGAAATTTATTAAATGACTGAGCACGAAGAAATATTAAGACAGCTGTTGTCATTGAGCCCTCCCAGGAATAAATAAAGGCTGCCTGCAAGCTATAATAAAAGCCACCGGCCCATTTATTTGGGAGTAAATCATCCTAAACCCATGGAAGGCACTTTGAAGTACACATAGAGCTTTTAAGAGTTTTTATATTCAAAGATGCTTGAACAATAATGAATGGGAAAAAATAATTTGCCCTCCCTTTGCAAGTTTGGGCAAGTAGACAAAACTTAATAGCAATATGCCTGCCAGTTATGAGCCCTCCCCTTGCCAAAAGAAAAAGAAAAAAAATCAGGGTCCCTGACAGAGCTCTCCTGGCGCTGAACCTCTGCCAAGAATAAGGTTCAGCGTGTGAGTGGCTCCTGTACGGATCAGAACAGTTGTGGAAAGAGAACCTGAGAGTGGACTCACAGCCTGCAGAGCGCCTTGCAAGTCCACCAACCACCCCTGATCAAGTTAAGATAAATGCTCCCAGAAAAAGAAAAGACTTCAAGAATAGATTGAGGTCTTAACTCAAAACTGGCCCTTTGCTTCAGGAGGAATTTGCTTAGATTGAATGGAATGTCCCCCAGGTAACCCTTGTTTGTTTTCCTTCAAATTCCAAAGTGTGTGTGTGTACAAAGAGGGGGGCAGGCACAGTTAGCCACTGAGATTCCAATTCTGACTTTCCTTTTTCGATATAGAAGTTTCATTCATTTTGAAGTGTATCAATTGATTAGCTGTGCAGTATCCTTTGGCAGCCTGAACCACCAATGCTAATTCGTAGTAAAGGCCATTAGAGTAGAAGTGATAGCAAGGACGAAGGTTCTTGATTTGTTGATCTGTTGATAAGCTAGTGCAAGCCTGCCAAAGCAAACTTGCTGATTTGCTCATTTACTTCTTTTCCAATGACCTGAGGAAATTTACAAGGCCTATGTAATTTTCTGTTTTGACTGGCTGACTATTTGACTGGTTAAAGACATTTCTTTAGCGCTTCTCAATCCACTAGGGACCATTGAAGCGAGGCACAATAGATAAAAAATATTTAAAACATTGACTGCATAAGTGAAAACAATTGAAAACAAACAAGCTCCTCTTTTAAAAATAGTTCTAAAACCACAGACAATTAAAAACAACTAAGAGCAGCTAGAGCAAGTGACCCTTAATTTTATGAATCAAAGAACAAGTGAAATAGTATGGTCTTTGCTGCCCACTGGAAAACTCAGAAGGGTTTCAGAGCCAGCCTAACTTCCCTCGGAAAGAAGATCTGTAGTATGACAGTGGGGCTGCTACAGGGAAGGCCCCTTCATGTGTAGCCTTGCTGGGTGATGGGATGTGCAACAAGGCCTCCACTGAGGCTCTTAGATTTCAGACAGGCTTGTAGAAATAAAGCAGTCTTTCAGATGTCCTTGCTCCAAGCCATTTAGGTATATGTATTTATACTGAAAATCAAAAACAAGTGAGCTTTTGTGATTCTGCTCCCCGGGGAGGTTTCTGTCCATCCTTGGTTTGAATTGTGCTCCTTCTGTGCTAAGTGCTTGGAGACAGAACCAAGAACCCTTATTTAAAGTGAAAAGGCGATAAGAAAATCCAGCAATAGCCTAGATACCATGCCCTCTTGTTCAAAAGTTCCCATATCTCTTCAACAGTGCCAAATTAGTCAAGATCAACAGGGTCTTATTTTCCTGCTGACTCTGCCAAGCCCATTCCCAGGGCTGTGGTATCTCTACAGAGTAGATAGAGACAGCTGGAATCTCACTCATTCACATATGTCACTAATTAGATGAGGACGCACTTGGCTATTGGACTACACTAGATATGAATCTAGCTCCTATTTTGAGTTGGTGCATTCAGCACCTCACTGGCTCATCCGTCTGCACCAGGGATGTGCATTGTGCAGCTTTCCAGATATTGTTGGGTTGCAATGGCAGCTGATGGCTCCGGTGTCAGTGAGGCTGTGAATCCATTCCAGGTTTTGGCTAGCTTTAAAGGAGCTCTCCAAGGTACTGAACCCTTTTAGGACTAGGGTTCAGCATACTGGAAAGCATCCTTCAAGCCTGCATTAAAACTTGGATTCACCATCCTATTGATATGGAACCACTAGCCAATGCTGCTGGGTTACAGGTCCCCAGCAGTCCTAGCCGGCATTGCCAATGGCAAGGAATGTTGGACATTGCCTTCCAAAAACCTCCAGAGCTCTGTATGATTTCAACTCCTGCTCTACTCTATTTGGTCATGTGAAATAGCATTGGTGAGGGTCATGACTCCTACCACAATCACAGTGGCAGTGTGGTTAGTAGTAAGAGATCACATCATTTATCTTGCCATTAACTACACTTCATTGAACTTCTTCATCAGTGGGAATAAGAACCTGATCTTTCAAGTCCCCATCCAACATTGTAAGCAATAAATTACACTGCTGTCCACACTGGCTTTCCACCATGGTCCCTGCAGCTGTCATTATCTATCTGACTGTAGCCTAAAATGAGATGAAATGGGATAGCAAGTTGGATGTTGCTGTATCTTGGCTCAGAGCAAGAGACTACAGCAAAGAAAAATGTCTTCATCATGAACAAAGGATGGACAAAACAATCCTTAGCTGTTGGACTTGCTCTGAAGCCAGTGCAACTCACAAGTTTCTGCATCTCCTTTCTCTAGCCTACCTGGCCTACTTCATTGCAGCCTGTTGGCTGAATTTTGATCGAGCCTTGGCTTTGGTCATTCTCACTGGCCTGGCAATTGGTCTTGTGGCCTGCAGCTTGGTGAAGAAATGGTGGGGATCTGCGATTGTGAGAATGTTGAGCCCTTTGGGAAGATGCTGTCAGAAGGTCTGGCCGTGGCTGAAATGGTGAGTAAGGGGCTAATCTCCTGCACAGTTCTAGCATATGGGCTTGAAGCTAATCTGCATGGCAGCCAATATGAACTATTTCTTCCCTGCCACTATTTAAACAGTTGTCTATGGGTAGCAACAAAAATTCCTTCCCAACACATATGTGTTTACATATGTCTGTGACAATAGGAGAATGTACAGCCATGTCTTATTACCAGTTGTGTGCCTAATGACTCCTATGTCCATGGAATGATGAATCTGCTCTGGATTTTAGTCTGAACTCTAAAGGAACTATCAAAAGTGCTGAACATACAATGTTCAGACGAAAACCTCCAGCAGATTGACCATCCACCATGGCATATTGGCTCAGATTATAGATATGAGGGTCCTCTAAATTTAAAAAAAAGATACCAACATGTACCAAATTTGGAGTGTTAATGACACACCCAATCCAGAGGCCTCTTAAATATCTTAAAGGCTATCACAGAGAAGAAGGTACAGAAGAAGGTTCAGAAGAAGAAGAAGTGTCCTTTTCTGCCTTAGAGGGTAGGACCAAATCCAAGTTTTAAGCTACAGGAGGCTAGATTTCAATTGAACATTAGAAGGAACTTTTTGATGTTAAGAGTGGTTCAGCAATGGAACTAATTACAAAGAGTTATGGTAGAACCTCATTCTCTAGACATCTTCAAAAAGAGGCTGGGTAGCTACCTGCTGAGAATGCTCTGGCTGGAGTTCCTTCTAACTCTCTGATTCTGGGTCTCATTTGTATCCAAATGAGTGTGCCTCGATGTATCTCCATCACAACAGCAATCTGCTTCTTTTGCAGGGTGTTGTGTGCCATCATTGTGATTGGGCTGATCACGTGGCTGGTTCTTGACATGTCCCAGAGGCGAGAGCAGTTGGTGTCCCTGGGAGGATTTGCTGTGCTGGTGTTGATACTCTTTGCCTGCTCCAAGCACCACAGAGCTGTAAGTGGCAACATTTCTTTTATTTTGGATCTTCTGACATGAAGGGATCAGAAGAATAATCAGTCTTCTTCTTCGTGGTCTCTGTGCCTCATACATTAGGAGCTTTCGCGCCTGCGCGGTAGCGTTCGAAAGATTCTAGAGCTCGTTAGCTTTGGCGGGAACCCCTCCCCCACGCCGGTGCTGCACATGCTCCTCCCGCCGACTAACGGTCTCTCCTCAGTTCTTTCTTGTCCGCCTCAGCGTACAGAAGGTTCTGCTTCTTGGCTTGCTTTTCGATTCTGCTTTTTGGTGTTTTCGACTTCAGATTTGGTTTTTGACTACCCCTCACAGATTTCGGACTTGGTTTTGGTACTTTCTCGATCGGTTTGACCTATTTTCTGGCTTTGACGACGATTTCGGATCTCGAACTGTGTTTGGCGTTCTCGGACTCTTGTTTTCTTGCCTTGCCTCCGGTTTATGTCGGCTCTCTTCAAACGCTGCGCCTCCTGTGGAAGGAAGGTCGCTCTCTCTGACCAACACTCTAAGTGTCTGATTTGTTTGGGTGAGGGGCACAACGTTCAGGCCTGCCCCGTTTGCAGAGAGTTCACACACCAGACTCTCCGCAACAGGTCGGCAAGGCTTAAATCCCACTGTTGGGAGGAGTCTCTTCGTGCGCGAGGACCCGAGACGATGGCCGAGAAACGCCCGTCCTCTTCTTCTTCTTCGGCAGCAGCGGCGGCTGCTGCGCCCTCGACCTCGTCGGTATCGGTACCGGGCTCGGTACTGATAATGAAGTTGCCGAGGATACCGAAGATCTCGGCAACTCGGGCACGTGAGGACCCTGCGGGCTCGCAGGCCTCAACCTCCTCCTCCAGGCCGTTGACCGCGGCCCAGAAGAAGCGCCCAGCCACCGAGGGCCTGGGGGAGAAGAAGAAGAAGAAGAGAAAAGAGAAATGGCGCTCTCCACCGACGGTGGTGCGACCCCCGACTCCACCACCCACCCAGCCTGCCGAGGACCCTCAACTGATGGAGCCCCCTGTGGAAGAGGAGCCTCCGGAGGAAGAGGAAGTCCTCGAGGTGTCGGACAAGGAGCAGGTCGTGCAGGCCTCGCCTTCTCGACCACCCGAGCTGGTCGCGGAGATCACTCCGCCGAGTCGCCGTCCACCCTCGGCAGAACGCTGAGAGGAGGCTGTGGTCAGGCAGCGCCCAGCCTCTCGACGCGACCAGTCCCACTCGCCGGAGCAGCGGGCCAGGCCTCCATCCCCGCGATATCGGGAGATGCGCCTGGAGAGGCGCCGCTCGGGCGAGAGCACCTACTCTCCTGCCTACCTCGGAAGGTACGCCCAGGAGCAGGTGTGGCACGAGCCGACCGGCTCATACTCACTCGTATTCGCCGTCTTACAGGGACCGGTACCATCCAGATCCAAGGTACTGGTCACCTCGTCGCCAGTCTCACTCGCCACCGCGGGAGGCTCACTACCCCCGCTATGAGAGGTCACCTCTGCATTGTTCACCGAGTTGCCGTCGGTCCCCAGAGCCCTCACCCCGCTACAGGGCTGTTTCTCCACCGCCGCGGACGACGGCCACAGCTACCCGCTCGATGCCACAGCCCACCGTGGCCCAGCCAGCGGTAGCGGCGACTTCTACCACGCAGGCGGCACACCGTCCTAGGCCCGCGGTCGTGCCCCTGCAGGTGACTCCGATACCGGTCACGACATCGTACCGACGCAGCCTGCAGCTCCAGCTGTTACCCTGGCACCCCCGGCCCATGGGCCGGCCGAGGAGAAGGAGGAGGAGAGGTCGCCGTCACCATCCGGCGACTCTTACGACTCGGACTCTGACTCTGCTGAGTCCACCCCTTCTTCTCATGAATCCCCACCACTGGGGTTCGGAGAGCCAGGCCCGGAGTCTGCACCGGAGGACGTCCGCCAGTTTTCGGCAATCCTCCTCCGGATGGCCACAGCCCTTGGCCTGAAGGTGACCGAACCTGCTCCCCAAGCCCAGGACCCGGTCTTCCAGTACTTGGAAGCCCGCCCACCGTCGACCGCACCGCTGCCGTTTCTGCCTACCCTGGTGGACGCGATGAAGCAGCCATGGGCGAAGCCAGCGTCAGCACAGCCTATTCCTCATAGGCTAGAGCATCTGTACAGGACACAGAAGGAGAACGTGGAGTTCCTCTTCAACCACCCTGTACCGAACTCTATTGTGGTCGAGTCGGCACAGACGAAAGGAGGCAATCGAGCACATACTACCCGTCCGGACCGTGAAGGACGGAAGCTCGATGCCTTCGGCTGAAGGTTCTACTCGGCATCGTCCCTGGTGGCCAGGACGGTGAACACGATGGCATGCCTCACGGTATACCACCGGAACCTGTTTGACCGACTCGCTCCACTCCTTGCTGACTTGCCGGAGGAGTCACGCGCCTCAGCCACACAGATCTTCGGCGAGGCCGTTGCGGTGGCTACACAACATATCGCCACCTCGAGGCACGCCGTGGAGGCTACCTCGAGGGTGATGGTCGGTGCCATAGCCCTCCGACGCCACGCGTGGCTCTGGTCCTCTGGACTTCAGGAGGACAGCCGTCGGCGGATTGAAGACCTACCGTTCGACGGCGAAGGGCTCTTCCACACCTCCACCGACGAGGCTATGGATCACCTCGTCAAGGCCCGGCTGACAGCGAAGAAGATGGGCATAAACCAGCCTGCCCCTTCTTGCCGCTCTTTCCAGCCGAGGCCTACGTGGAGAAGGTCCTCCTCTTCATCGGCGTACCAGCCACGGTCCCCGCGGTCAACCACGTCGAGGCCGTCGACCTCTTCGGCTTCAAGGAGGCTTCCCAGACGACGCCCATCTTCGTCGTCCTCCGGAGCGAAGTCCCGGTTTTGACGGCCTTCGCAGGACTCCACCCGTGCCATCCTTCGCCCTTCCAGTAGAACTGTTCCACCACCCGAGCCTGGCGAGGCACCTTGACTGCTGGCGGGAGATCACTGCGGACTCCTGGGTACTTACCATCGTCCGCCTGGGGTACGCCATCGAGTTCCAGGATATTCCGCCACGGGGTGTCTACTATTCCACCCCGGCCAGCTCGGCTCTACTGGAAGAGATCCAGTCCCTCCTCGAGAAGGGAGCGATCAAGAGACTCCCGCCTTCAGCCAAGACCACCAGCTTCTACTCGAGGTACTTCACGGTGCCGAAGGCGGACGGATCCCTGCGGCCCATCCTAGACCTCCGAGGGGTGAACGAATACATCCGCCCCAAAAGGTTCAAGATGGTCACGCTGCCCTCGATCCTCCCCTTCCTCCGCCAAGGGGACTGGTTTGCGTCCATAGACCTCAAAGACGCCTATTTCCACATCTCGATCCGCCCGCAGCACAGGAGATACCTTCGGTTCGCGATCGACGGCACCAGCTACCAGTACCGGGTGCTGCCGTTCGGGCTTTCCACCGCACCAAGGGTGTTCACCAAGTGCATGGCTCCGGTTGTGTCCTTCCTGCGGACGAAAGGCGTCTCCGTCTACCCTTACCTGGACGATTGGCTATTGGTGGCGTCCTGCAAACAGAAACTGTACAGGGACATTCATCGGACTTTGTCCCTTCTCACTCGGCTCGGACTCAGGGTCAACCCCAAGAAGTCCCATCTCGAGCCCACCCGGGTTCTCGACTTCATCGGGGCGACCCTCAACTCGGTATCGGCGAGGGCCTTCCTCCCAGACGAGAGGGCGCGGACGCTTTGTCGGGCAGCGTCCGCTGCCTTCGAGGCCTCGACGGTGTCAGCAAGGAGGATCCAACAGCTCCTCGGCTACATGGCCTCAACCACCGCCGTAACCTACCTCTCCAGGTTACGTGTCCGGCCGCTCCAGCACTGGTTCGTCAGGGCCTTCGATCCACTCTGGGACGACCAGCACCGCCGGTACCGTCTGCCCCAACAGGTACGCCGATCGCTCCTGTGGTGGCAGTCGTACAGGAACCTGCTGTCAGGCATGCCGTTCCGCGAACCCAAGCCGTTGGTCACGATAACGACGGATGCCTCGCTCTTCGGCTAAGGAGCGCACACCGGGGATCTCCGGGTCCGAGGCCGGTGGATGGACGACGAGTTGTTCCTCCACATCAACTCTCTCGAACTGTTGGCGATCCACAAGGCTCTGAGAGCGTTCCGACACCTGGTCACCGGCCGCACGGTGTTGATCCTCACCGACAACACGACGGCGGTCTGCTACGTGAACAGGCAAGGAGGGACGCACTCCACCACGCTGCTGGGCATCGCACTAGAACTTTGGAACTGGTGCGTCCCGCTCCGGATACACCCTGTGGCGGTTCACCTGGCAGGGCAGGAGAACACCACGGTGGACGCCCTCAGCAGGGACACCACTTCCCATCACGAGTGGTCCCTGTCCGACGAGGCCTTCCGGATGCTTCGGGACCGATGGGGCGAGCCGACCATCGACCTGTTCGCGACCAGCCAGAACGCGAAGTGCCGCCTGTTCAGCTCGAGGGCCGGCCACGATCGCCACTCCATCGGCAACGCCTTCCAGTTTCCGTGGGACGAAGGGCTGATCTACGCCTTCCTTCCGTTCCCACTCCTGGGCCGCGTGATCGCGAAGATCATCGTGGACCAGGCGGACGCGATCCTCGTGGCACTGTACTGGCCGAGGCAGCACTGGTTTGGACCCCTGATCGAGGCCGCCCGGGCAGGACTCTCAGGTTTCCAACGGTATCGGACCTGCTGTCCCTCTCCGATGGACTGGTGTTGCACCCGGACCTGCCGGTGTTGGTCCTCCATGCCTGGAGGATATCGCCCTAGATGACCCGGCCATCGGGAAGGTCTTGACCGCGGCCAGGAAGGAGTCCACGCGAAGGAACTACCACTACAAGTGGCAGCGCTTCGTGGCCTTCGCCGAGGAACGTCGAGAACCGGTATCGCCTGTCACCCTGCCTACCGTGCTCCACTTCCTCCTCCATCTCCGGCAACAGGGCCTGGCCTTCCCGTCGCTCAAGGTCTACCTCGCCGCGATCATGGCATACCAACCGCCACGATCCCCATCGGCCGCGCTCTTCAGGGACGGTACCGTCAAGCAGTTCCTGAAGGGCCTGCAGCACCTCTACCTGCCGGTATCGCCGCCGCTACCGCCGTGGTCGCTGTCATTGGTGCTGTCCCAGCTGACGAGGCCGCCCTTCGAGCCCATGGCCACGACGGACGACAAGCTGCTCGCGATGAAGACCGTGTTCCTAGTGGCCGTCACCTCTGCCAGGCGGGTGGGAGAGTTGACGGCGCTACGGTGCGATGAACCATACTTGGACTTCCATCGGGACAAGGTGGTCCTCCGGCCTGACATCTCCTTCCTGCCGAAGGTGGTGTCCAGCTTCCACCTGAGCCAGGACATTATCCTGCCGGCCTTCTACCCGGACCCGACGACACCTCTGGAGCGCTCCCTCCACTCCCTGGACGTGCGTCGGGCGCTGGCCTTTTACAAAGACAAGACTGCAGCCTACAGACAGACACCCCACCTGTTTGTCTGTTATGGCAGGCGCTGGAGAGGCCACAAGGTATCCACCCAGCGCTTCTCTAAGTGGGTGGTACAGACTATTCAACTGGCGTACGAGCTTGCCAGGAAGCCTCCGCCAGACCTGCTTCGGGCCCACTCCACCAGGGCCGTGGCGACATCTGCTGCCCTCCTGCGAGGCGTCGACCTGTCGGAACTCTGCCGTGTGGCGACCTGGTCCCAGCCGTCGACCTTTGTGCGCCACTACAGGCTCGACTGCTGTTCCAGGAGAGATGCCCGGTTCGGTCATGCTGTGCTGTCTTCTGTGCTCTAGGATCTGGGACCTGACCCACCATCCTACTGGTGAGCTACACAGTCTCCTAATGTATGAGGCACAGAGACCACGAAGAAGAAGAACAGGTTGCTTACCTGTAACTGTGGTTCTTCGAGTGGTCATCTGTGCCCTCATACATCCCCGCCCTGCCTTCCCCTGTTTCTCAGGTCCCATCTGCTTCGGCGGACCAGAACTGAGGAGAGACCGTTAGTCGGCGGGAGGAGCATGCGCAGCACCGGCGTGGGGGAGGGGTTCCCGCCAAAGCTAACGAGCTCTAGAATCTTCCGGACGCTACCGCGCGGGCGCAAAAGCTCCTAATGTATGAGGGCACAGATGACCACTCGAAGAACCACAGTTACAGGTAAGCAACCTGTTCTTCTCCTTTGCCACTCGTTCTGCCATTCTTCCAATTACTTTGTGTCCATCTGCACTACAGTTTATAAAGGCTTCCGTCTTATCTGCATTTCCCTAGGAGTAAGCCCTATTGAATACTGTGGGTCTTATTTAAGGGCAAACATGCATGGGATTGGGCTGATATTGGAACACAAGTGCTGTCAATAAAATTTTCCAGGTGAGCAAATGATTATAAGAACATTTTATTGACAGGTTGATTAGCTTTGTTGTTATATTGTTGTTTTATATTGTTGTGCCTTCAAGTCATCTCCAACTTATGGCAATTCTAAGGCAACCCTATCATAGGAGTCTCTTGGCAAGATTTATTCAGAAGGGTTTTGCTATTGTGAGGATGAGAGTGTGTGACAAGTCACCCAGTGCGTTTCCATGGCTGAGTGGAGATTTGGACTCACGTCTCCTGGATCCCTAGTCTGGGACTCAAATCTCTGCACCACACTGAGTCTGTTGCTAAAAAGATTCCAGGGCAGCAAACAACCTACATAACATGTGAGCATAACATACATCACATAATAAACAAGCAACATTAAAAGAAGTGTATTAGGTCAGGGCAGGGTCTGGGCTGCTCCACTATTCTGTTCAGGCAGTGGCCATCAGATGCCAGAAAGCCCAGCACTTGTGGGGAAGGACAATAGCACCCATCTACTTCTCTGCACCAGGCATCAAGAATCTTGTGGCTTTCAAATCAGTGGAGCTGTGAATCCACTTCAGGCTTTAGCTTGAACTTTAAAGAAGCTATCCGAAGTGCTGAAGTCTGTCCTCAAAAACAGTTCAGCACTTTGGATAACTCCTTTAAAGTTCTAATAAAAACTCAGTGCAGATTCACCACTTCACTGGCATGGGGACTGTCACTACTAGTAACTGATCTTAGAAGCAGCAAATAGCAGTCAGTCAGTACCTCTTAATAGATGTATCCTGCATAAAGTTTCCTCAGGTTCCACTGATTTACACACTTCAGACATTGGCTCACTTTTGTGCTGAAGCCTGTTATGTTTTTACAATCAGTAGAATTTGAAGTGGCTTGCTCACTCTTCTCTCCTTCCCTTCTTTATTTTGGACATGGAGTATGCATTGGCTCAGTTGCAGTAACATGTGGTCAGCCATTATGACCATCTCGGGGGAGTTTCAGAGATGAGTGTGCTGTATTAACCATTAGATCTCCACTTCTCAAACACTGTGCTCTTGCAGCCGTTTGTGTTATTTGCTAGAGAGCCAGCATGGTGTAGTGTAGTGCTGGACAAGGAAACTGTGAGACCATGGTTCAAATCCCTCCTCAGCCATGGAAACCCCCTTGATGACCTTGGGCAAGTCACATTCTCTCAGCCTCAGAGGAAAACAATGGGCAACCTCCTCTGAATAAATATTACCAAGAAAACCCTGTGATAGAATTGCCTTAGGGTTGCCATAAGTCAGAAACAACTTGAAGTCACACAATAATAACAAAAGAATGGTATGTATTGGTCATGGTCATACTAGTAGGAGAATTCTGGAAATTGTAACTCGAGCTTTAAAGTTCTTCAGCTATCTGTACTCACCATATTGCCTCTTGTA